>PVLC010008343.1:0-25631 GCA_004027655.1 Graphiurus murinus | reverse complement strand
CATTAAAATTAATTTTACTTGTTTAACTTTCTTAATGTGGCTACCAGAAAATTTTACATTGCAAATGTTTCATCTCTTATTTTTATGGGAAAATGTTAGTCTAATAGGTTAAAAAATCCTTAATATGTTTATTAAATGTTAGATAGCGACACCATATTTGATTTCACCTCTTGGATAGCCAATTCTTTTGGATGTCTGAGAACCACAGTTATTCTTTCACTCTTCTCAAGAGCCCCAGATTGAAGCAGTTGTCCTTTGGAATTGACTGATGGCCATTGATAGAGTTAGAGAAGGTAGGTATGCCATTTTGTTGTACAGCCAAATGAACAAACTGTGCCTATTGGTTTTATACTTTCTACATTCTCTCTTGATGACTTTTATGCAGTTGTTGATACTTATGATAACATAAATCTAATGAATACAGATTTTCAGAGACCTACTTCATTTTACCATATACGATAAATTAGGATATATCATAAATTATCATGGGTTAGAGTCTTATTTATGACCCTTGAATAATATTTGTCATGTATTATATTATTACTGATACTATCAGTAACCCAAAATGATTTTTTAAAGATACCAGCCAAAGCAGAATCCACATATTTTAGGGACTAGGAGACAAGATTATCATTTATTAATAATCAGCCTCTCTTCCAGTATGACTTAAATATTTCCATTATGGGAAATAAATAAATAAATAAATAAATAAAACTTGCGTGTATTTTAAATTCTTTAATTTATGAATTTTTGACACTAACTTAAAAGTTTTAGAGCACTGATATTAGTACAATGAAGTCATATTATTTTAGGTAGAGAGAAGCACTTGGATAAATGTTGATAATAATGAAATCTGTAAAGGTCATTCTGTGAAGATAAATGTAATACTTGAATTAGTCATCTACTTTCTCTAAAAAAAGTAATAAGTTAATGTGCTCCCCCAAACTCCAAGACTGGTAGTTTTCTTTTTAATGCCTTTCATCTTAGGCAATCTTTTGTATATCATGCAAAGGACCATACAATTAGCATGAAATGAGAGAGTGCTTTTTAAATTGGATGAATAAGCGCTCTTGTTTTCTCAGCTGATATGCATGCGAGGTGGAGGTCCAAGTCCCACCAGCAGACAGACTATTTGATATCCACCCTGTGAGTAGCTCCCAGTTTTTATCTGTGCCTTAATGAGGAAAGGTTTCTGGAAGTAACAAAAGTAAGCTTAAAATACATAAAAAGTAGCCACAACGCTGCAGTATAAAGGCAGCAACATTCCCAGATTTGAAATTGGGCTTCTCATCTTGCCCTGGATCCCAGAGATGCCTGTTAACAGCCTCTTTCTGTGGCAGTCAGTTGAGGACATATTAGTAAGAACGCTGTGAATATGTAAAACATTTTTTTGTAGTCTTTTCTGTCATTGTTATGAAAGTATGCTTTATTTGAAAAAATCATTTTAACTGGCATGTCTTTAAAAGTTTTTATGCCCCTATATTCTTGTGGGTTTTTTTTTTTTTTTATTAATACTTACATTTGAGATTAGTACTTATGTCAATGAACATTATTTCTTCTTTCTTGGGAGGGATTGAACCCAGGGACATTCTACCTTTGAGCTATACCCCTAGCCCTTATTTACTTACTTACTTACTTACTTACTTACTTACTTACTTACTTACTTACTTATTTTGAAATAGAATATTGCTAAGTTGCTGAGGCTGGCCTCAGACCTGCAATCTACCTGTCTCAGCCTCCCAAGTACTAGGATTACAGGTGTGCGCCACCATGCCTAGCTTACTTATTCTTTCTCTAAGGTGTTAATATTCTGTTTCATCTATTAGAAGTGGCTCTTTCTCCTTAATATTTTAAAAAAGGTACAGTAGAGGCAGGCATGGCTCACACCTATAATCCTAGTACTTGGGAGGCTAGACAAGAGGATTGCAGGTTCAAGGCCAACCTCAGTAACTTAGGAGACACTATTAAAAAAAAATGGTTGGGAGCCGGGCGTGGTGGCGCATGCTTGTAATCCCAGCATTCGGGAGGCTGAGACCGGAGGATCCAGGTTCGCGGCCAGCCTCAGCTACTTAGTGAGGCACTCCGCAACTTAGTGAGACTCGGTTTCAAAATAAAGAATAAAAAATAGTGCTGGGGGTATAGCTTGGAGGTAGAATGCCCCTGAGTTCAATCCCCAGTACCGCAAAAAAAAAAAAAAAAATGGTTGGGGTATAGCTCAGAGGTAGAAAGCCTGTGGTTTCAATCTCTAGTACCTCCCCCCCCAAAAGGGACACAGTAAAAAAGATGAGTTCTTAATATTTGGGGGAGGGTTTTATAACTTACTAGTCATTTAAATTCACATTTTTATATTGTTGTGCTTCATAATTCCTTCATATATAGTTAATAACATTCCAAGTTGCACTGAAGAAGCTAAAATGCCACAAAAAAAGATAAGTAGATTACTAATTCAGCTAACTTTTTCACCTTAAATTATGACCACAACTAAGATTGCCAGATTTAGCAAATGAAAATACCAGATGACCAGTTAAACTTGAATTCCAATAAACAACATAAAATTTTTTAGTATACCTCTGTCCCATGCAATATTTGGGTCATATGTAGACTAAAAATCATCTATTTTTGATATGGAAACTATAACTATAACTCAGGCCTCTTATTAGCTCACAGAACTCCCCGGTCCAGTAAATGTTCTCTTTGGCCCTCCTGCACTCTGCTGTTTGCTCATCCTACCCCACCCAATACTTAGAGATACTATTATAAAACAAGTACAATTTTTTGATGCCCAAAGTGCTTCAAGTGTGCTTTCTCATTTGTACGCCCATTTGGGAAGAGATAGAAAGTGGCATACTCTATTCTCATCATTCCTAATTTTCATTTTTAAAATAAGAGAAAGTGCTACCTTATAAAGTGATAATGCTAATGCTTATAGTTAATAGGATACCTACAGCAAATAAAAATTCTGTTTCTCCTTTTCACCTGCCCTTATTTTTTGTTCATTTAGGATTGTCTCTAGCAGTATAATCATAATTAAAAGCTTAAAAATAATGAATGCAGAGATAACATGTACTTCCTCTGCTCTTTATAAATAATGTTGAGGGCGACAATGGTTAAAAAGTGACTCATCCACAAAATGAATATCACCATCCAGGTGAAAGATTTTAACTTCCCTTTGCTTCTCCTTCTCCCCTTTCCCTCCCCAAACCCACCTTGCCCTTCATTCCACAGAACCAGAAAAGAATCATTGCATATCCTCATCCCTTGTCCTCAGGATTATTACTAAGGATTCTCAGGTGATATTTCTTCTCCAGCCCCACTCCCTTCCAAATCTATAGCCAGCAGTGATTTTTCCAAAGTGTAAATCTTACTGTATCACTTCGCTCACCTTGAGTTACTATTTATCAGCTGAAGTCCAAGCTGATTCACATGGCACTTGGCTTCCTAGTCTGGATTCTACAATTCCCCCCTTCTTTTAATTGTTTCTCAGTGCTCACAGTGCTGCAGCGGTAACAAATATGCATGTATGTAGGGCCTCAAACATGCCTATCTTCAGGTTTTTGTGCATCGTTCCACTGTCTGGAATTCATATCCCCTCTTACCTCCTTAGCAAAATCCTGCTCATCCTTGAAAATCCTGCTTAGGTATCATTTCCTGTGAGGCTTCCCCTGGCTGTCCTTCCTCACCCTTAGGCTTAGTCCTGCCATGCTCCTGCAGCTTCTGTGTGCACTTGTGACACTGCACACACCACATCTGTTGTTAGGATTTGCTCTTATGTCTACCTCTTGGAGAAGCTTAGAAGGTTTTTAAAGATAGGACATTATTATGGTCATCATTTTGAATCTTTTGTACCTAGCACAGTCTCCCAAATAATAAGCACCTCAGAAGTGTTTGTGTGCCTCCACAGCTCAGCTGTCCACTTGGAAAGCTTTAGGTCAGTTCAGTCCTGGTAAACTACCCCGTGCCTTTGCTGCTCACTACATGGTTTCTCACTTCTTTCACATCAATTGGAGAATAGAAAAATGACTTAATTTCCAACTGAATAACTAATCTGCTCATACTGTTTATTAGTTAATTGGGATTATTATCTAAATAAAGTGCACCCACATAAAGGGGTGGTCACAGGTAGTAGTGTGTAATAAAATGGGGTACGTTTGTCTTTTAGTACCCTTTCTTTTCATGTTCTGTATCTCTTCTTTTGTTTCTTTAGTACCCTTTCCCATTAAGGTTGTCTGTCAGTTTCCTTGGAATAGGAATTAAGTTGGGGGTGGGGGAGTCTAATCTTCATACAGAAAAACTTGTCTCTCCTGTGTTCTATCCCCATGGGATATACCCAATCACTGAAGTTAATTAATAGATTAATTTGCAATGAGATATTCAATTATATTGATAGCTTAAAGTGTAACTCTTCTCAGACAACATTTACATTTTAACAGAAGCTTTCAATCCCTAGCTCCAAAGAACGAATAATATTGGCACAATATACTACTTTTAAGCAAGTATATGCTTAATAGAACCAAGAAAAAAGGTGGTTTTGAAAAAGCTGGGGAGCTTTTAATCACCCTTCATATGGTGCTTACCCAGTGCTGCCTCTATGCACATACATAGAAGAATTAGCAATTGTATTTGACTGCAAAGCAATGGACACCTGAACTGGTGACTTTAACAAATCATGAGTTTATTTTTCTTCATCTAAAAATGTCCCACATTAGGCTATTGAGGGCTGTTATAATGGCTCCATGATATTATCAATGTCCTAGACCTATCCGTTAGGTCTTCCTGTTTCACTACCTGTTTTGTTTTGTTTTTCAATGGTTCCAGAGATTGAACCCAGGGGTATTCTACCTCTGAGCTATACCTCCAGCCTTCTTATTTATTTGTTTTCAAGCAAGGTCTTGCTAGGTTGCTAAGGCTGGTCTGGATCTTCCTGTCTCAGCCTCCCAAGTACTGGGATTACAGGAATGCCCCACCATGCCTAACATATGTTTAATGCATGCCTTCTACATACCAGGTTGCTTCTGACGTTGTGCCTTTGACATTCCATAATAATAAAAAAATTTGTTATGTATTGATCATCTGTGGTGCTGGGCTTAGTGCAACATATGCACATGTCACCTAGTTCTCCCTGTTTTTCAGTCAAAAACTGATGCTCAGCAAAGTAAAATGATTACTCAGGTCATGTGCCTGATAAGTGGCTCCAACTTGAATTCACATGAAATGGGCTCAATCTAAACACTTAACTACCAAGTCACTGAATCAGAATTGGGGGCCACAGCTCTGCCTCAGGCTTCTCTGAACCCCTGGTCCTAGACTTCCTGTAGCCAGATCAGTCTTTAGGAATCCTGTCCCTGCTGACTCATGCACATGGGACAAGGGGCTGACCACTAAAGTCTTTGACCCTGAAAGAAGACAGATGACCCCCGGCCTGTTTTGTCCTCCATCCTTTTTTTTTTGCCCTCCTGAATCTGGCTTCCCAGTATTCCTACTCCTCAGTGTGCACATCAGTGGTGCTTCCCCTACTTCTTGGAAATCACTGGCCAGAAGATTAGAGGGAATTATGTCTGGAAAATTGATTGACCCAAATCATCTAAGGTTTTGAATGTCAAATTTATAAGTTTGAATGCTATTTTATATGTGAGTCACAATGTTATCTTTAAATTAGAGTAGATAAAAATCAGTAGTTTTGCAAAAATGGAGTACTATTATAAGGGATAAAATTTGTAATTATATCATATTGGCCATGTAGTCATGGCTGTATAGTCATGTCATATTTTAAGGAAATGTTGTATTGCAACATGTCCCAAGCATTTTCTTGTAAGTGTGTGCTCTCCCTCCTTCCTCTCTCTCTCTCTCTCTCTCTACCCCTCCTTCCCCCTCTCACATGCGCACACAATTCTTAGTACTAGCATTTTATAAGGACTTGGCCTTGGATAGGACATTTGGCAATTTTTCATAACAGCACATTTGCTGATAAGGGTAAATTATTTAGAAAATAGATGATTCCTAATGGACATTTTTAATTGTTAGGTGAAAAGCAGCAATTGCTTACATTCCATAGGCTTAGGGAACAGATGATTTCTGTTTACTTTTTGAATGTATTCATTCAGCAAGTAATTTTTAAGCATCTGCCTTTCATAATTTTGTGTTGTCCCTGGCTATGTGGGAGGGAGGGATATAAGATACTTAGTGTAAATCATTGAATCTCTGGGGGAAAAAACCCTAAAGCTCATTTCCCTTTTTAAAATGTAAATGAACAGAAACCTAAGCTAGAGTATAACCATAGTTTCAGATCATGGACCTAGCTGAAATAGCTCATTTCATATTCTGATGTAATTTTAGATACAATGCATGGACATTTAAAAACAACATTGTGTTCTTTTCAGTGATAGAAAATATTTATGATACAAAGGTATAATATCAGTTAATTTTATTGACAGTAGAACCAATAAAGCATTAGAAAAAACATGCAGTATTAGCCTTCTGGACCTCCTTGGTCATGAGGGTTTAGAGGCCAGGCACCCTCTGTCATGTGTGACTCATCTTTTTCCTCATGTTTAATTGTTCACTGAGTCCTGTCATAGAGTCATCATTTGTCCTCTTTTTTACCCATCCTAAGCCAGGACCAGAGATCAAGCCTTATCATCTCTCATTCGACTGATTGCAGAGCCTCCTGACTGATCTTTCTTCCTCCTGACTTTTGCCTTTCTGGTGTATTCTTTACACACCACTAGAAGTTTCTACTTTAAAAAGGAAACAACAAATAAACAAAAAACTGTAGTACTACTTTCTCAACCTCCCCTCAGAAATCTAGAGAGTTATCTTTTAACAGGCCTTTGCAAATGGGCCTGCAGCTCTTGCCAGGCCCCTCTAGTACTGCATCTGTCTCTAACCCTGCGCTAGAATCTATTTTCCATTTCCTAGACTTGGCTTGTACTCACAGCTCTCTGCCTTTGCTGGCTATGTGTGGAGTATGGAATAGCCTTTCTGTAGCAACTGCTGTGAAGGTCAGCCCTGCCCTTCAGGTCCAGCCCAGAATTTACCTGTGTTCCCTAGAGCCTTCCCAGGTTCTCCCCTGACAAGTCAGTTCTCAGTTTTAAGGGCTCCATATTATGTTGATTTGAACCTCTCTTAGGCATTTAAAAAAATTCTATTATATGTTCTAATCTCTCTTTTTATTGTTTTTCTTTTTATTCTCTTATTTATTTATTTATTTATTTATTTATTTATTTATTTATTTATTGTCCTTTGAGTGCTTAATAACTTTGATCCAGTTTTGAAGCATAGGGACCACAGTCTTACTGATTTTTATATTTAGCATGTTTTGTTTCTGTTTTCCTTGTGCCCAACTTTTTTTTTTTAATATACTGTCATTGGTACATCGAAATTGGTATTAATAACTTCACATATGTGCATAGGATTGTTTGAATTGTTTCCTTCATCAAGTTTCCCCTTTACCCTTCCTACTTCCCTCCCCTAATCCCCCTCCACTCTTCTACTGGTAACTCCCTCAATTATCTGAAGTCTCTTTTCTTTCCTATTTTCTCTCTCTAGCCTCTACATATGAGGGGAAACATAGGATCCTTGACTTTCTGAGACTGGCTAATATTGCTTAGCATAATATTCCAGTTTTTGAATTCAATGTTTTCTCTCTTCTATCAGATATTGCCTCAAAACCTTTGTAGGAAGAGATATAGTAAAGCTTGAGTGAATATAAATAAATACGTAGACCATAAGTTCCATGAAAACAGGAACTTCATCTTCTCATCTTTGTATCTTCTAGTAATGTTTCTTCATTTGAGTAAGTGAACTGAATTGCCTGGAAGCATGTTTTTAATCTCTATATTTTATAAGTATCTACATAGAGAAGTTATCAATTCTGATGAATGAGCAAATCAGCCAACATTTCCTGATAGAATACAAGAATGTTTTTCAATTATAAACAAAATTAGTCTTGAAAAATGTATTTTATATCTCTCTGATTCTAAAAGAAGATACTGTGGTTATACCAAATACTAATATTTTTTTATTGATAAGGAAATTATTTGTTTTGAGTTAGATTTTATAAGGAAAATTATTTGTATTGTTAAATATTCTTGGTTCAATGAATTGAATGTTGCTGACTTAATTCAATGTAAATCCACAGCAGTTAGAATTGAGGTGACATTAGTTTTACTTGGTTGTAGTCCCTACCTCATTTTTTATGTCCAGCACATTCTTACCTTACAACTGCTGCAGACAGAATATACGAAGTATCCATCTCTTACAGCAACTTATTCATTTCTGGATTTTTGAAATTACCATTCATTGGTGACATATCACATGATTTTCTGCACTTTTAAAAGTTATCTGAAATATTAGATCGTAAAAATCAAACTACATAACAAAGATTTACTTGTCAGCTCCGTTCTTCTGTCAGTCTCTGTCTCCCTGCCCCCCCCACCTCTTTGAATAAAATAAGTCTAAGTGGTCTCTAAATGACAGGCCAGTTTTCATCATTCTGAAATTGGATTACTTAGTTTGTGTTGTTTTTAGGCTCATTTCTGCTGATTATGTGAACCAAGCTCCCCTCTGAGGTCTCCCTGGTGACCTGAGCCAGTATCCAGAGCCAGGAGCTGGGGGCTCTGATTCCCTTTGTGGCTTTTTTGACAATTACCTAACTTTGCTGTGTTTCTTCATTGACACCGTTGGGATAATTACCTTTTATACCTCATAGGAGTATTGTGAGATTAATTAATGTTTGTAAAGTGTTTTCAGGATCATGATGAAAGGTATTAATTTGTAAGCATGTGGTATTATTATAATTATTAGTAGTAATAGGGATGGTTGTTTAATGCAAATTTTCTTCTAAGTGTAGTGTCATATTTTCAAAGGACAACCTCTTTCTTTATGGCCAGATGTGGATACAATTAACCCTTTACCCTTTATTTTGAAGATACAATTAGCCAATTGTGTGTGCAATTAGACGTGTATGCAGTTTTTGCCTGAACAACTAATTATAGCCTTGGTAAAAGTTCTTTTGAAAATACTGGCCTTTTGAATCTTGACTATCCCTATCTGTATAATAAGCAATTTGTGCTAAGCATATTTTGGGGCCATGGAGGCTCCTGAATATTGAAGAATTGCTTTTGCGGTTACTTGAGGAAGATTTTACGTTCTTGAAGACTTAGCTTCGTATTTTGCCATCAAGCCTAAAAGGCTTTTCACGTGGTTCTTATTTCAAAGGTTTTATTGATTTTTCTTAATCTTGACATTTAGCTGGAAGATTTTCCACAGACTGCATTTTGCAAAACAGGTTTTTCTTTTGTAATGGCTTCCTCTCTAGAAAACTCCATTTTCTTCCTGTCTCTTATTCAAACATGTCATCTCATATTCCCTTTACTCACTAAAGAGTAAGGAACAGATTAGTATTTATCCTTTCCTCTCAGATATAGCCTGGCAACACCATTTTTACTAGGGACTTTTAATGACTATAGTGTAACTTCTATTTAAATGGGAGGGTAGAAAGAGAAACAAAGAGATCAGGAAGATACTGTTATCTCCATGTGTCTCCACTAGTATCCTAAGTGAAAGGGGAAGTTATGGCTTCTCATGGTAAGCTTTACCACATCTCCTCTTTAACACTTCTCTTCACTGATAATCTTTGAGCTCTACCTTGTGTACAGTGCCATGCTACCACCAAGGGGAATCAGAGATGAGCAAAGTCCAGTGGTTGCCTTTTAGGCGCCTAGAAAGGAGTGTTATGATAAGAGAGGTGCCTCTGTCTGCAGAGTGCAGTAGGGCTGTACATAGGGCTGGAGGGTTTTGTTGATCACATTGATCCAGGACATCAGGGAAGTCTTAGAAAAAGTTGCATTTCAGATAGGACCTAAAGGACAGGTCACCTTTTGATAAACAAGAGGCAAAGTTTGATAGAAATGAGGGAATGTTTTTGTATGTACAAAGGCACAGAACTACTAAACCATAGGAAGGCTCAGAGAAGAGTGACTAGTTTAGCTAGAGTTGTAGTTATCTTGTGAAGGAATTGGTAGGAGACAAGACTGAAAGGGCAGCTTGGGGCCGTAATGCAGAGGGCCCCAAAAGTTAGGCAGAAAAAATGTGTACTTAATCCATCTGTCAAATTGAAGCTACTGTGTTTTTGATAAGAGTTATATGACCAGAACCTTGCTGTGAAATTAAGCAGGCCCCAGCATGTCAGATGAATAGCAGAGAGGCAGACTGTGGGAAAGGAGATATATTCAGAAGTATGTTCCCAAAATTAAGGCCAGAGACATCTTTGGACTGAGAGTGAAAAAGAGAGACATATGAGGCTTACTGTGGAGTTAGTATTTCTTAATATTGGCAGCTGTCTTGACATAGAGATGAAGGACAGAGATGGAGCTGGGTCAAGATGACTGAGAAGGGAAGGATGCAGCTCAGTGGTCAAGCATGCTCCTAGCACGAGTAAGGTCCTGACTCAATCCACAGTAACACACACACACACAACCAGGAAGAAAGAAAGAAGTAGCCTTACTTCAAACAGAGATGTCAGGAAGAGGGCAGATTTAAGACAACTACCCCTTGGTAATTACCGCCCTATGGTACATTTACACAAATATACTAAGATATCAGGATAGGAAATATACACCTCTTGGAGCCATTCATCTTTATAGTAGGGAAATCATGCATATATGATAAATGTACAAAAACAAAGCTCTGTGTATGTTTAAATACATCTTTAGTTATTGAAAAGAAGCACCAAAGACAGTGGTTACCTTTTCAGGTTTTATTTAAAACACTTAAGTGAAGAAGCCAGAGCAAAACAATATTCCCACATCTAATTTTACAAAAGTGTTCTCCATCTCATTTTGTCTAACACTGGTTTCCAAGGCAGTTCTATGGATAATTTATCATGCCATCAGCCTCAGTAATGTGAAGATCGACCCATGTATCACTAACATTCCTACACAACCTCATGTGATTCTGTCATCCACAAATTTCCTATCCTCTTTCCATTCTGGTTATGTTTTCAGGCTGCACCATGCAGTTCAACAGGGTCTTAGTTTGAGCTTCTGTAGCAAAATGCATAGACTGGGTGGCTATGACAACAGACATTGTTTTCCTCACAGTTCTATAGGCTGGGGAGTTCAAAATCAAGATTCTGGCCAGTGAGGTCCTGAAGATGCCCTCTTGCAGATCACTGCTTTCATCCTGTATCCTTACCTGGCAGAGCATCTCTCTCTTCTTCTTCTTATAAAACCAATAATCCCATCATGAGGGCCCCACCGTCATGACTTTATCTAATTCTTACTCCCAAAGTCCCCATCTCCAAATGCTATCACACCAGAGTTAAGGCTCCAACATAGGGCATTTTGGGGGCATGATGAAGAAGGGAGATACACAATTCAATCTATAGCAGATAGTAAATCTTAAAGTTCATGGAGATACTGTCACTTATTGAGAGAAAGTGTCTCCTTGAACCTTATTTGTACAATGAAACAGTGTGTATTCCATATGGATTTTAAAAATAAAATGACATATGATTAATGTTTTAAAAAAGAGAGCACATTTTAGCAATTTTTAATGTGATGCAGTGAAATCGGTAGTTGGATTGAAGTTACACAAATGTGTGGTTTCATGCTGGAAGTCTCCAGTTCTTACCTCAATAGTTGGTCTTGTGTCTAAAGTGTTCACAGTTTGGTTAAAATCATGAACAATACAAATTTAGTACTTCTGCCAAGGAAGACAGAGTCAAATGACACCTGTGGTTCTCTCAAAAATGACAATTGAAGATACGCTGAATAAAGCTTACTGTTACTGAAATGTTTTTTAATTATTTCAGTAGATATTTTTTAGAACTTATTTTTCTGAGCAGTGTTAAAGGAAAGAAAAGGGAAAGAGCTATGAAATCTTGTCTGGAATGCTGCCTTGATCCATACCATCTGGATATAGAAACCAGGAAATCATTATAAAAACTGTAATTGGCTCTTTTACTATTCAGTCATCAAACTTAAAGGAAAAGATGACTAGAAAGTCAAGTCTCCTTTTAGAATCATTTAGGTAAATTATTAGTATTTCTGAAAAAAGGATTTATTTTAAAGCTCTATATACTCTGGCAATTCTGTCATATTTTATTGCCAGTCTTATTTAAATAACATTCTCAATTTGCAAAGATAATAAAATAATATCCCTTGGTCTTTGAAAAACCCTATATGCCAACTTCTGATGGTGATATTAGTCTTCTTATTATTTAGGTTATGGTAAGATTTTATATTGCTTGGACTTCTTAGAATGAATTATTTCCCTTATGTTGAAATTTGGGAGAATGTTAAAATTTGAGAAAATGTTGTCACGGAATTGGCTGACATTTTCAAAGTTCATTGTAGAGAGCAAAGAGATAATAACTAACATTTACTGAGCACTTACTACATTCCAGAAACTATATGAAGGAGCTTTACTAGTATTATCTCAATTACTCCTCACAACATATTTCAGAATAGATTTACTAATTCTCATTTTACAGTGAGGAAATTGGAACATGTCAGAATTAATTAATTGAGGTGCAGAAACATAAGATAGCTTTTATAAGGTCCCACTATTGGGTAGACTTAAGCCAGAAAGTTTATATTGTCTTTTCTATAGTTCAACACAGTTCAGTAAAAACGTATTTGTGGGGATGTATACAGATAAATTCATCTAGAATAAAGTTAAAGAGTGTATCACACATATCTATAAGGAAGGCCACAAACCAAGGACTAAAGTTCCAGTGGACTATGAAGGTCTTCTGAAGGAAGGGTGTACAATGGCACCACTCCATGACCCAACCTGTGACAGCCATGCATTCCCACAGCACTGGCTGAGTGTCTCCTGTGCCAGGCATTCTGCTATATCCCGCACATACAATGGACTGGATAGAGACACTGCCTCATGAAGTTTACCTATTCAAGAGGAGAGGCAGACCAAAACTGAACTATTGGCAAATGGATAAAATAATATCAGGTCATATAAGTGGAGCAAAGGAAATAACTAATGGAATAAGAAAACACTGGGAGAAATGGAGGACGAGATTGACTTTATTTTGTTTAATACTTTAATTAGTGCATTACAGTCTCACATAATGTAGTTCACAGTGATAGTGATATGTATGCCATAGCACTTGGTGAGCGTTCCCCTGACTCCTTCCCCCCCCATACCACCCCCACCCCTGCACCCCACCCCTGCTTCCCCATACAGGATATTGCTATTGTCATTGGTATTCTCACATATGTACACAATGTCGATGGAAGTGTTTCCTTCATTGATCCTCCCTCTTCCCCCACCCCTTCCCTTACACCACCTCCCTCACTCCACTGGAGTTTCTCCTCCATTATCTAAAGTCCCTCTGAGATCCTGATGACACCCTAGCTTCCACATATGAGAGATAACATCTGATCCTTCGCTTTCTGTGACTGGCTAATCTCACTTAACGTGTTCTCCAGGTCCATCCATTTTCCTGCAAATGGCATAATTTTGTACGTCTTTATTGCTGTGTAGAATTCCATTGTGTGTATATCCCACAATTTTGTAATCCATTCATCTGTTCATAGACACCTAGGTTGATTTAATAATTTGGCAATTGTGAATTGTGCTGCTATAAACATGGATATGCATAATCTGATATCAGTCCCTTTGGAAAAATACTCAGTTTTCTGAGAAATCTCCATACTGATCTCCATAGCAGCTGTACTAATTTGTATTCCAACTGACAATGTAGAAAGTTCCTATTTCCCCACATGGTCACCAGCATTTATTGTTTGATTTTTTGATATTACCATTCTGATAGGGGTTCGATGGAATCACAGTGTAGTTTTGGTTTGCATCTCCCTGACTATTAATGGTATTGAACATTTTTTTCATTTATGTATTGGCCATTTTTATTTCTTCTTTTGTGAAATGATTCTTTAGTTCAATTGTCCATTTTTTGATTGGGTTATTTGTTTTTTTGTTTTTTGTTTTTTTTTTGCAGTACTGGGGATTGAACTCAGGGGCGTTCTACCTCCGAGCTACACCCCCAGCCCTATTTTTTTATTCTTTATTTTGAAACCGAATCTCACTAAGTTGCAGAGTGCCTCACTAGGTAGCTGAGGCTGGCCGCGAACCCGGATCCTCCGGTCTCAGCCTCCCGAATGCTGGGATTACAAGCGTGCGCCACCAAACCCGGCTGGGTTATTTGTTTTTTTGTTTGTGTTCTTTTAAATACTTTGTATATTATAGGTATTAGTCCTCTATCAGAGGAATAGCTGGCAAAGATTGTCTCCCATTCTGTAGGCTCTCTCTCTAGAATTTTGATGGTTTCTTTGATGAGTATAAACTTAGTTTAATGCCATTCCATTTATTAATTCTTGTTTAAACTTCCTGAACTTTGGGAGTATTATTGAGTAAGTTTCTACTTGTGCCTATATATTGGAGTGTTGTATCTATTTCCTTCTCTAGTAATTTCAGAGAGTCTGGTCTAATTTCTAGGTTTTTGATTCATCATGAGTTGGCTCTTGAGAAGGGTGAGAAGTAATTTAATTTCATTTTTCTACAAAAGGATAACCAGTTTTCCCAGTATGATTTGTTGAAAAACCTGTCTTTTCTCCAAAGCATGTGTCTGGCATCTTTGTCAAAAATCAATTGACTGTAAGTATGTGGATTTGTTTCTGTATCTTTTATTCTTTTCCATTGGTCCATGTGTCTGTTTTTGCACCAATATCATGCTGATTTTATTCCTGTAGCTCTGTAGTATAATTTGAAGTCATGGTTTTTAATTGCTAAGAATTGCTTTGGCTATTCTGGGTCTTTTATTTCTCTATATGAAATTTAGAACTGATTTTGAATGTCTATGAAGAATGACATTGATATTTTGATAGGGATTGCATTATGTCTATAGATCACTTTTGGTAGAATGGACATTTTGATTTTTATACTACCTATCCAAGAACATGGAGATCTTTCTGTCTTTCAAAATCTCCTTCAATTACTTTCTTTAATGTTTTATAATTTTCATTGTAGAGGTCTTTTACATCCTTAGTCAAATTTATTCCTAGCTATTTTGTTATTTTTGAGGTTATTGTAAATGGAATTGTTTTCTAGATTTCTTTTTTAGTGGATTCATGATTGGCATATAAAAAACTACTGATTTTTTAGATTGATTTTAAATCCTGTTACTTTGCTGAATCTGTTAATCGGCTCTAGAAGTCTTTTGGTTGCGTTTCTTGATCTTCTAAATATAGGATCATGTCATCTGCAAATAGAGATAATTTCATTTCTTGTTTTCCTATTTTAATTTCTTTGATATCCTTTTCTTCCCTTATTGCTCTGGCAGGAATGTTGAGTGCTATATTGAAAAAGAGTGGTGATAGTGGGCATCCTTGTCTTGCTCTTGATTTTAAAGGGAATCCTCACAGTTTTTCTCCATTCAGTATGATGTTGTGTGTGTCTAGAAATCTGTTGGTTTCTTCTATGTTTTCCTGTTTATTTGGTTAGGTTGGCTAAGGATTTATCAATTTTATTAATCTTTTGAATAAACCTGCTTTTTGTTTTGTTAATCTTTTGTATCATTTTGTTGTGGTTGTTGTTATTGTTCTGTATTTCATTTATTTCTGTTCTGATTTTAATTATCTCCTACCTTCTACTGGCTTTGGGATTAGTCTTTTCCTGTTTTTCTAGGTCCTTGATTTGTGTGATTAGGTTGTTTGTTTGGTGACTTTCTGTATTTCTTATGTGGCTACTCTGTGCTATAAATTTCCTCTTAAAACCACCTTCAAAATGTCCTATAGAGTTTGTTATGTTGTATCTCTATTTTCATTTAATTCTAGGAATTTTTTAATTTCTCCCCCTATTTGTTCTATCCCCCATCCGCATTCAAAAGTGTTTCATTCAGTCTCCATGTATTTGTGTAATTTCTTTTGGTCTTTCTCTTGATTACTACTTTCATTCTTTTATGATCTGAAAAGATGAAAGGAATTATATTACATTTTTTTAAAAGCTATTAGTTGCATTGTGGCCCAAAATGTGATCTATTTTGGAGAAAATTCCATGAGCAGCTGAAAAGAATATGTATTCAGCCGTTGTTGGTTGGAATATTCTGTATGTCTATTAAGTCCATTTGGTTTATGGTGTTCTTTAGGTCTGAAGAGTCTTTACTCCTCTTTTGCCTGAAAAGTCTATCTAGTAGAAGGAGCAGTATGTTGAAGTCTCCCAGTGTTATTGTATTTGGGTCTATTTGAATCCTGGGGTACTGAAAAGTTTGTTTTATAAAAGTGGGCGCACCACATTTGGGCATAAATGTTCATTATCATTACATTTTCTTGTTGGATTGTTCGTTTTTTTAGTAAGAAGTGACCCACTTTGTCTCTTTTGATACCTTTTAGCTTAAAGTTTGGTCTGCTGGATATGAGTGTCGCTACCCCTGCTTGTTTTCAGTCTTCATTTGCATGGTATGTCTTTTTCCATTCTTTCTCCCTTAATTTATGGCTATCTTTGCTTTGTATGCATCATATAGTTCTATTATGTTCTTTAATCCATATTGCTAGGCTATGCTTTTTATTTTTTTAAATATTTATTTACTTATTTTTGCGGTACTAGGGATAGAACCCAGGGGCATTCTACCTCTGAGCTACACCCCCAGCCCTATTTTTTATTCTTTATTTTGAAACAGGCCTCACTAAGTAGCTGAGACTGGCCGCGAACCCAGAGCCTCCCAAGTACTGGGATTACAAGCATGCATGCGTCACCATGCCCAGCTTAGTCTATGCTTTTTAGTTGGGGAGTTTAGACCTTTGACATTCATTCATTTGTTATTACTGAGAGACAATTTTTGTTTGCTACCATTTTAAGTTATGTTTTCTGTTTGATTTAATGTAATTTCTCCTACACTTAGTTGCCTATATGGGTGATATTGCCCCTTCTCTGGTTCTGATATGTTTTTTTCTTCTTTGTTTTTTATTTAAGTATTTTCTGTAGTGCAAACTTGGTAGTCATGAATTCTTTTAGTTTCTGCTTGTCTTTGAAGATTTTTATTTCTTCATCAATTTTTTTTTTTTTTTTTGCGGTACTGGGGATTGAACTCAGGGACATTCTACCTCCGAGCTATACCCCCAGCCCTATTTTTTATTCTTTATTTTGAAACCGAGTCTCACTAAGTTGCGGAGTGGCTCACTAGGTAGCTGAGGCTGGCCGTGAAGCCGGATCCTCTGGTCTCAGCCTCCCGAATGCTGAGATTACAAGCATGCGCCACCATGCCTGGCTGTCTTCATCAATTTTAAATGATATCTTTACTGAATATAGCAGTCTTGGTTGGGAGTTGTTTTCTTTCAAGGATTGGAGTACATCATAGCAGTCCCTCCTGACTTTTATGACTTGGGCTTGAGGAGTCTGGAGTAATTCTTATTATTTTGCCCCTGAATGTCACTTGTTCTTGTTCTCAATGCATTTAAGATTCTTTCCTTGGTCTCTATGTTAATCATTTTGATTGTTATGTGGCGTGGAGTTCCTCTTTGATCTTGTCTTGTTGCTGTTCTTTTTTTTGTCTCGCTAAGTTCATGAGAGTCTTGCTACTTGTTGAGGCCATCTTCAAACCTGTGATCTTCCAGTCTCAGCCTCCCAAGTACTGTACAGGTATGTACCACCACTCCCAGCTCTTGTTAGTGTTGTGAATGTTTCCTGTAGATGTATGTTCAACTCTTTTCTATGTTTGGGTAATTCTCTGGTATTATTTCTCTGAAGTTTTCTAGTGCCCTTGGTTTGTGCTTCTAGATTTTTGTCAGCGTCTATTATCCATAAGTCGTTTCATATTATCCAATATATCTTGTATATTCTGTCGTGTTGTCTTACTGTTTCCTTTATATCGTTGACTGTATGATCAATTTTGAATTAACTGTCTTCTAAGAGTGTGACTCTACTTTCCATATTGTCTAGTTATCCAGAGGTAATCTCTTTCGCGATCTTTAGTTAATTTATTGTCTTCTTCATTTTGTTCAAAGCCTCTTTTTGGTTCTTACTTAGGGCCTCAATGTCTCTATTCCGATGTTCTTTCATTTCCTATACATGTTCTCTGATTTCACTTCTGACAACTTTGATCATATTGAAAATTAAAATCCAGAATTCTGCTGTCATTCTCTACATCTTAGTATTAGTGATCTCCATTATGGTTGAATTGTGGGAGTTTATTTTTCTTCATTGGTCTTCATTCTCATGTTTTTGGAATTCTCAGGTTTGTATTTCTCTTGCCTTGGCATCCTCTTCCTCTTTATGTGAGAGTCCTATATCTGTGATTGCTTTATAATAAGGCCTCGACTGGGGGTATATGTTTGCCTCAATGAATCTGTCTCATATAATCAGACTTTTGAGTTGTTTCCCCAGAACCTCATTAACAAGATATAGTTCTTAGTCAGTGCAAGCAAACAGGGTCTCTGATAGGTTGCAGTCCACTGTGCCTTCCAGGCTCAATCTCAGCTGGGTCAGAGACTCTGCTATTCTGTTCAGAGCCTACAGCCTGCTGATTGGGATTTAATGACCCACAGACGCTACCACTGCTCTGCTGATTGTTAACCTTTGAAATACTGGAATGCTGACCTCTGGCCTCTGTGGTCACTGAGCCTAAGAGCAGCAAGGTCATAAATTACTATGTTCCAAGCTTGTGCCTGGCTGGTTGAGCTTTGATGGCCCAAGGACACCACCACTGATCTGCTGGTTGCAATCATGTGGGGCACTATTAGTCACTGGCATGTGTGATCACTCGGGATCACCAGGCACAAACTCTGCTGGCAGAGAGAGTGTTGTGTTCCTAGCCTATAGCTGGAAACCCCTGTATTGCATGTCAGAAAGCAGAATGGCAAGAGACTACTTGAGAGAGCCAGCCAGAGAGGGCCAAACTCAATTTTATAATAAATTGACTCAAAACCAGGAAGCCACTCCCAAGATAATGGCATTAATCAGGTCTACTCTCAAGTCTAATCACCTCTTATAGGTGCTACCTTTTAAACACTGTTTCAGTGGGGAGTACATCTCCAATACATCTATGTGTGATGCTATCAAGTCATATGAATCATTATCATTGTATTTCTTAGCAACAAAACAACACTAGTATAAATAAATTAGCGTGTGTGGGTGGGGGATGGTACTGGATGTTGAACCCAAGGGCATTCTACCTCTGTGCTATACCCTTAGCTCTATTCATTTGTGTTGAAACAGGGTCTCCCTAGTTTGCTGAAAGTCTCCCTATATTGCTAAGGCTATCCTTGTACCTACCATGCTCCTGTCTCAGCCTCCTAAATGCTGAGATTATAGGCATGCACCACCATACCTGGCTATATTAATGATTTTTAAAAATATATTTGTAATCGGGTGTGGTAGCTCATGCCTATAATCTCCAGTACTTGGGAGGCTGAGACCGGAGGATCCTAGGTTCAAGGACAGTCTCATCAACTCAGTGAGGGCCTCAACAACTTAGTGAGACCCTGTTTCAAAATTTAAAAAATAAAATAAAATAGGGCTATGGGTATAGCTCAGAGGAAGAATGCCTCTAGCTTCAATATCCAGTAATATGATTATAAGGTCAAATATTAGAAAATTTCTTCTGAAATATTATTTTAGAATAAAACATAAGAGTTGTTAGGGAATATTATAGATTAAAACCATAATAAAAATATAAATACATCCCAAATCCTGATAATTATTAAACAAGGTGAGTAAGTTTTTTAGAAGGCAATCTTTCATGTGATGGGAGGGCTTTTTTTATTATTAGTTCATTTTATCTAAGGGTGATTATTAGAACAAAGTTAACTGTAAAATCAAGGAAAGAATTGGGTCACATAATTACAGGATAGGAGGGGAGCTTACAAAGTGCACTAGTGATTTATAATGTATTATAAGCAGAATAATCTATAACATTCATTTTAAGTTTATCTAAATATTATAGATTAGTTAAATTAAAAATGAATATGGGTTTATGATATTAAAATATTTTGACTTAAAATGCAAATGTTCATACTTGAGAAAATATGAAATACTAAATTATGACCAGTTATATTCCTTTTACCCGAACATGTACTTTGATCTATCATAAGAAAAAGTGAAATTTGCCCAATTGATTTCTTCTCTATCTATAGATTTTCGTTTTCTAAATGTTTTATATAAATTAAATCATGTAGTAGTGATTTGTGACAGGCTTCTTTCACTCAGGCATAATGCTTTCAAGGGTCTCTCATGGCGAAATATTACTTTATTCCTTTTTGTTCTTTTATAGCTATATAATATTTCATTATGTGACTATAAAAATTTTAATGCATTCATCAGTTGATGGATATTTGGGTTTTTAATACATATCTAGGAATAGAATTGCTGGTTCTTATCTATTCTCGATTTACTTGAGAAAGTACCAGACAGTTTTTCAAAGTGAGTGCTCCATCTACATTCCAACCAGCAATAGTGGAGGGTTCTATTTTCTCAACATCCTGGCAAGAAGTTATTATCTTTCTGATTATGGCCACAAGGCGTGAAATGGTATCTTGTTGTGGTTTTGATTTGCATTTCCTTAGCAATTAGTGACCTCAAACATTTTCTCCTATGTTTATCAGCCTTTTATATGTCTGCTTGAAAGAAATATCTACTCAGATATTTGTGTGTGTGTGTGTGTGTGTGTGTGTGTGTGTGTGTGTGTGTGTGTATAACATGAGATTGAACTCAGGAGTGTTCTATCTCCAAGCTACCCCTCCAGCTATTTATTTATTTTTTAAACAGGCTCCTACTAGATTGCTCAGAGTCTTGGAAAATTGCTGAGGCTGATTTCCAACCTGTGATCTTCCTATCTCAGCCTCCCAATTACTGGGATTATAGGCGTGTGCCACATGTCCAGCTTGCCTATTCTTTAAGTGAGATTGTCTTTATATATTGAGTTATCCATTTTGTTGTTGTTGTTGTTGTTCTTCTTTTTCAAGATTATTTTGGTATTCTGGGTCCCTGAAAATTCCCTATGAAATTTAGTATCAGTTAGTCAGTTTACACAGGGAAAACAACTGGGATTCTGATAGAGATTGCATTGATTCTGTAGCTTAATTTATGGAGTACTGCAATCTTAACAGCATTATCTTCTGATCCATAGACATGGGATATTTTTCTATTTACTTATGTCTTCTTTAATTTCTTTCAATAATCATTTACAATTTTCAGATTATAAATTTTATACTTTTTATTAAAAATTTCCTACACATTTTATTCTTTTTGATCCTATTATAAACAAAATTATCTTAATTTCATTTTTGGATTGTTCATTGAAAGTGTATAGAAATATAGAAATTGTGTCACTTAACAGTGGAGATATGTTCTGAGAAATGCATTAAGTAATTTCATGAGTATATGTACACAAATCTAGATGATATAACCTAATATATTCCTAGGGTAAATGGTATGGCCTATTGATCCTAGGCTACAAACCTCTTCAGCATGTTACTGTGCTAAATACTGCTGGCAACAATAACATTATGTAGATATTGTGTGTCCAAACATACCCAAGCACAGTAAAGGTACAGTAAAAATGGTATACCTGCATAGGACACTTACCACCAGTAGAGCTTGCAGAATTGGATATTGCTCGGGGTGAGTCGGCGAGCGAGTAGGGAGTGAATGTGGAGGCCTAGGACATTGCTCTGCACTACTATAGATTTTATGAACACTGTACACTTAAGCCACACCAAGTTTACAAAAACATTTTCTTTTTTTAATAATAAATTAACTTTAACTTACTCTGTTTTTTACTTTATAAACTTTAATATTTTTAATTTTTTGACTCATAAAAAAGAACTGTACGAGAGTATTCTTTATTTATACCCTTATTCTATATGCTTTTTTCTTTTTTTTAAATTAAATTTGTTTTAATCTTATTTTTTGTTAAAAATGTAGATCCAAACATATTAACTAGCCTAAACCTGCACAGGAAGGACCATCAGCATCACTATCTTCAGCTCACATCTTGTCCCACTAGAAAGTCTCCAGGGAAAATGATACACATGAAACTGTTATCTCCTGTTTTAGTAATGCCTTCTTCTGGAATACCTCATGAACCACCTCACCAGGCTGTTTTGTTTTACAGTTAACTTTTTAAAATAAATCATATATATGTATACATACACATATTTGCAGTATACTCTAAAATAATGACAAAAAAGTACAGTATAGTAAATGCATAACCCAGGTATATCATCATTTAACATTATCATGTATCATATATAACTGTGCTATAATTGTATACAGCAGTTAGCACGAGAGGTTAATTTACACCAGCACCACCACAAACATATGAGTTATATGTTGTGCTATAAAGCCACAATGGCCACTATGACTTGGCTATAGGAATTTTCAGCTCCGCTATAATTTTAGGTGACTAGTACAATATGTATAGTCCTGTCATTGACTGAAACATTGTTACTCAATGCATGACTATGCAACTAATATTTTAATATTGATTTTATATCCTGAAATCTCACTGAAATGATTAGTTCTAGTAACATTTTCATGGATTCCTTAGGGTTTTCTATATTGAAAGTCATGCCATCTGCATATTCAGATAGTTTTACTTCTTCCCTTCCAATTTGGATGCCATTTGTGTTTATTTGTTATTATTTTGCCTCATTGTCCTAGTTAGAACCTCCACTACAATATTGACTAGAAGTGATAGAGATGGCTTTGTTGCTGCTGATTTTAGGGTGAAAGTATCTTTCACTATTCTGTATGTCGCTGGTTTGGTGCTTCAATCAACATTCTCACTGCCATGACCCAAAACACCTGACCATGCAACTTAGAGGAAGGAAGATTTATTTCCTCACAGTTCTGGGGATTTCAGGGGTTTGGTCCAGGTCAAGCTGGATTATGTGGGTGGAGCTCAGGGCATGGCAGCAAGAGGCAGAAAGAGGGAGAAAGAGAACAAATCCTTTACTCTCACATCATGGATGCCAGAAGTAAAAGAGGGCAAGCAAGGGGATCCAAAGACACAGCTTAGTCCCCAAGACCACAGCCCAGTGACCCAGCTGCTCCAGTCACACCCCACCTGCCTAGGTTACCACACAATAAATCCATCACCATGAATTTATCTACTGATGAGATTGCAACTCTCATTGCATCAACTCTGAACATTGATACCTGAGTTTTTTCAGGAGACATTCTATATCAACCATAATTTCCATAATTTAATATTATCAAATTAAAGCAGTTCCCTTCTATTCCTAGCTTTTTGAGTGTTTTAACATGAAAAGATATTGGAATTTTTCACTTTTTTCTGATCCTTTTAGGACAACTATGTGAAACAGTCTTTTTTTTTTTTTTTTCATGTGGCATATTACACTGATTTTTCCTAAGCTCTTATAAAATCTATTGGGAGATAATACAAAGATCATGCAAAGCCTATACATAACATGTACTATCCATACAGGTCTCTTAAAAAACAAGTGGATGTTTGGCTTGTGAAGGGAAAACTGAAGGAATAATACCAGTTTAGTACATTTTTACCCAAATGAAGATGTTTTTCTCTCAGTAATTGTCTACTCAGAATATTAAGATCATTTTCTAATTTGGTTTTCCTTTACTTTTTCTAGTTTATGATCCCCACTATTTTTAAATATCTTAAAGAAATCACTATGGCACTTCTATTTTGAACTAAATCACTTTAATCAATTTTTGTTTAGGTTTTAGTTCAAAGCAATTAAATAAATAGGAAGTAAAATACACTCATGGGCCTTTAAAAAACCAACTGTAGTCTTTGAGCATGAAAGCATCACTTTTATTTGTGCTACTTTGGGCATAAATAGTGATGATGTACTTCCCCTTTTTTTTTCCACATTTCAGGGTCCACCCAGAAGTTTGCAGCTATATTGAGTTCCCGGAAATGTTCTCATTCTCTTTTCTAGCCTCTGATATAATCTCTTAGCATAGTTGGTTCAAGAATCATGTTAAGTGAGCCCAGATCTTATGTTCGAGCCCATTAAAGGCAAGGTATCTTTTTGTTTCCTGAGAACAGATTGCATCCTAGGTCCCAGCCATCTGGCACCTTTTTGCCATTGCTTCCCAAGTGGTATAGGCTAGAGAATGGGGGCAATATAATGCAGTCAGTACCTTTTGCTGGACAGTCAACCACAGAGGGCTTGTCTCAGGAAGAGTCACCCTTATGAACAAAAAGCAGAGTGTTGTTAGTTTAAGTTCTTAAATTTAACTGGAATATATTTGGTGAAGGTAAAACAGTTATTTTTAAAATATATTATTCAGGGATCACAACAGTGCTTTCAGGGATTAAAATAGTCTAAACAGTATGTAATTTCAGGGTTTTTAAGATCAGCATGGAATTAGCATATACAGCTGGATATAAAAATGACATATAATACAACACCCAGTGTTTTTTTCCCAACAAAACTGGTTTCTTCCACATACCATATGCTTTGTTTGTTTTGTTTTGAAAGAAAGAGAAAAGCATTTTATAACCCCCTCTGAAGGAGAAGATCCTTTTTGGTGTTTAGAAACAATTGCTCTGCATTTTAAAAGGCACAAAGTGAAGTTTCCTTAGCCTGTGTCAGAATTGGGAACCAGCAGGAATAGTGGTTAAGCTATGATTCCAGAGTTAGTCTGTGTAACTTCTTTGCACTTCAGCACTCCCCATCTGTTTAAATGGAGATTAAAATAGTACTACTTCATAAGGGAAAAATCTAATGAGATAACATACATAAAGAGCTCAAACAGTGACTGGCAACTAAGTGCCCATCAGTGTGAAGTGATACCTGTGGTAGTAGAAAACAGGCACATATCAGAATTTTACAGCTGACTCAGAGTAAAGCTAATGAAACTAGAATCAGTAACAGCTGATTCAGTTTACATATTTGTCTGTATCAGGGCTCTTGCTCTAAATGACCTTATTTCTAACTTCATGGATGGATTGTAAATTGGTGTTTTCAGAGGATTCCCCTCATAAGTTCACCTTCAAATAGGGAAAGTGAGGGAAAAACAGAATCTCTCTTGGGCTCTATGTGTAGTTCTGATACATTTGAAAGATACTTGGAAACTATAGATGTTCACTTTTAGGTCTCTTTGGCCATTGAAACCATAGCAGTTATTTCCAGAAGTCTGAGGGAATATCTGTACTAGATTCTGAAAGCCAATGCCTAAAAACTTTGGTATAATACCAGAAGACTAGTGCTCAGGTTAAAACACACACACACACACACACACACACACACGAAGATCTGGGTCCTAGAGAGATATGCAACTGGACTTCTTCCTCCCACCCATCTTGAAGTCTCTCTGTTCCCTGGATTAGCCATCATGACCTTCGGTGGAAAGAAACTCTGAAAGACTCTTCCCTATCACATCCCATCATCCACTTGTCAGTCAACACATGGATTATTCTTACACTTTCACTTCTGATAACTAGTCATTTCTACCTCCATCAAATTATTTTTTTTTACATATGTTTGTGTCTTTTTTACTTAAAATATGTTTACTTTTATTTTATCATTGCAAATATAATTGTTTCAATCTCTCTGCATCATTTGAACTTGTATCTTGTGACAAAATGTGTTTATAAATTCATCTTATTTTATTCTCAAAAACTTACTCTTTAGGAAAACTACTAGTTGTGGAAGAATGATAACTAGAAATTT
>PVLC010008342.1:0-58360 GCA_004027655.1 Graphiurus murinus | reverse complement strand
TAAGGATAGTGGCAAGAGGAAATTCTTGCAGCGCAAAGCAGCTATGGCTTCAGCTTCAAATTGCCTTTGAGGTGGTATTAAGAAGCCAGAAAGCATCAGCCACCCCAGCCTCCCCGGCTCCGACAACCCCGCGGCAGGCAGGTTATTATTATTATTTATTATTTGTTGATGGATATTCAAAGTCATCCGTCAGGTCTCCCCTCGGGCCAGGAAGCCGAGGAGAAATGGCCCTGGAAATCTCCAGTTGGTTCCCAGAGCTGCTCAAGAGAGAGAGTTATTAAAGCGCACTTTGCTATTGCCGCGGCTCCGTGGGGGGCTTGACCCTACATCTGACTCCAGGCTGCTGCTATCCCTGCAGTACAGGCGACAGCGAGTCCAACAAATTGCAGAGAGGGACCCCAGGGATGGGGGAGGAGGAACTGGGGGGGGGAGGATGCTGGGGGTGTTGAAATGGGGAGTTCACATCCTCGTTTGCACTCTTGCTGCCTTATCCCTTCCTTGCTCCATAACCTCCAGACTAGGGGCACCAGAGGATGAGGAAACGGCATAATTGGCACTGCCAATGGCAATAGAAGGGAAGAAAAAGCAACTCGCCACATCATGTCACCAGGGTGAAAACTGACCCCATCCTACGCTGGGGTTTCCGATTTTTTTTTTTTAACTTGACTCTGACTCAGAGTTAGCAATACATTTTAAGCTGGGCATGGTGGCCACATGGCTGAGACCAGAGGATCACAGGTTTGAGGCCAGCCTGGGCAGCTCAGCAAGACTCTCAGCAAGCAACTCAGTGAGAGATCCTATTTTTAAACAAAATTAAAATAGATCTGGGGGTAAAGCTTGGAGGTAGAATGTCCCTGGGTTCAGCCAAAGAAAGGAAGGAAGGAGGGAAGGAAGGAAGGAAGGAAGGAAGGAAGGAAGGAAGGAAGGAAGGAAGGAAGGAAGGAAGGAAGGAAGGAAGGAAAGAAGAAAAATATATTTTACATGCCCCACATTCTTAACTGAAACAAAATTTCACTCAACAATACTTTTACCACACAGGATGCCCTCTGATATTTCATACAATCTTTTGTTTTTGTTTGTTTATTTTCTCTCTAAATTTTGGTGGAGACCCACAAAATTAACTTCATTGTCCAGCTGGGTCCTGAGAATCAGAATCTCTAGTGAATGAAGTTAGGGAGCCAACATTTATTTAACAGTGAAACCCAGATGAGTCTCTTGCACACAAAACTATACTTGGGCCCTTGGCTCCTCAGTCTGCCTTCTGCAGAATTATTGAAATCATCCAGAATCTCTCAATGTCTGCCCGGGCCAGGTCTGCAATGGTCAACCATGTCAACTTGCCTTGGCCATACCACCCAGCTCTATTCAAATACTGTGACGGTGTTTTCTAGGTATGCTTAATATGCACAAGCAGTTAACTCTAAGTAAAGGAAATTATCCTCCAAAATATCAGTGGGCCTCATATAACCAGTGGAAGGCCATAAGAGCAAAGATTATTTCCCTGAAAATAAAATTAAAAAAAAAAACTGCCTCAAACTATAATTTCAGGAAATCCTGCCCAAAATTACAGTCTGCCAGCCAGTTTTAGAAATTTGTCAGACTCCCACAACTGCACAAGCCAATTCTTTAAAATAAATTTTCATGTGTATGTTATAATACACACATATATATGTACATATATATTTATATGTGTGTATATATATATGTATAGATCTATAAATACCAAGTGTGTGTGTGTTTGTATGTGTGTGTATTTGTGTGTGTGTGTGTGTGTGTATTTCTCTGGAGAATCCTGGTTAATGCAGGGTCTAAAGTCAAATTCATTCTAAAAACATCTTAACATAAAAGAGAAGGTTTATGCTGACCATACAGTGGAAACTAAAACAATGGGCTGGATTCAGAGAGACATGGTGAGAGACCATCACTAGACAAGGACAGGGTGATGGGTACCGGGGCAGTAGGGTGTGTTCCCAATACATTTGAGCCATGTTCCATGAGAATTAGTGAGGTTGAAGGGGATGAAGGAAAATAAGAATGGTGCCAGGGGTTTGGCTTGACTTAGTGAGTGGAACTAGAACGCGAAGTCTGCTGTTTTGAGAGGAAAGAGAATGAATTAAATTATATATATTATAATTTATATTATTTTATATCTATTATATTTGCCAACAACTACAGGTGTAGATCCCTGACAGGTAGCTATATACACATGTATAAAATCTAGAATCAGAGCCAACCTAGCTAACAAGAGATTTTGGAATCTTTCACACATATATAGTACTTGAAACCATGGACCTGTAGGTATGTGAATGTGTGCATGCGTGCGTGCGCGCACGTGTGTGTGTGTGTGTGTGTGTGTGTGTGTGTGTGTTGGGATATTAGTTAAGATCCAAACTATCTTAACCAAAAAAAGGAGGAGATGGTATTAATTGCATATAAAAAGTATACAGGAATGTTCTGGCTTCAGACACAGCTAGATAAGGATGTCCAGATGTTCAATCATCCAGATGTTGCCATTAGGAATCTATTCGTCTCCATTTCTTATCTGAGTGTTTCTCTCCTTTCAAGGTGGAGAAATGACCACAAGTTTGTCCAGGCTGACATAAGTTTTAGTAATCTCCAGAGAGAAAGGACTACCTTCTTCCAAATAAATCCAGCACAAGTTCTAGAACTGCACATTTCGGCTGTTGCTCCAGCTCCTGGTTCCCATCTCATTCAGGTCTTGAGAAAGGTCAGTTTCCCGGGCAGACTTCCCTGACCACTCTAAGAGAGCTCCCAACTTACTTCACTGCTCTCATCATTATTCTTCTGTATTTTCACAGCACTGATCACTATCTGGTATTATCTTATCCAGTAACTGATACATTTAGTTTTGTGCTTATTGTCTATCTCCACATCTGAAATATAAAATCCATGAGCATACGAAATCCATGGTTCTGTTTAGCTTCTGGATTCCTGGTCTCTAAAATGGTACCTGTTGGCATGTATTAGTACTCAGTGAATAATGTTGAATTAATAGGTATGGGTTGTAATGGGAATATTCACAACAATTAAATGTCACAAATTATGACTTCACCACCACCACCACATGATTCTAGTTGATAAACATTTACTAGCAAGCCAGAATCACATATATCTAGAAGTGGTATGTGCTTTGTTGGTTCCAAAAAAACAAACCCATTTTCTTTTCCTAAAATGGGGCTGTAATAGATGATGAACTGGCCAAAACAGCAGATGGCCACCATAATCAAGTCGAACAGGAAGAGTTCATAAGTCAGAAAGAGAGACATAGCAAAGAGAAAACCTTCTGGGATGTTGTCTTTCAACCCCCACAGAGCTCATGCTAAGAAGGATCAATCAGAAAAAAGAAAACTGAATCATTGTGGCATCAAAGAAATCAAGGGGAAATTTAATTTTTAAGAAAGAAGAAATGACCCATTATGACATGCTACAGAAATCAATGAAACCCACAGTAGTAATTAAAAGCTAGGGTCTTAGGCTAGGAATGTAGCTAAGCGGTAGAGTGCTTGCCTAGCACCAAATAATACATAAATAAATTTAATAAGACCTAGGGTCTTTATGTGATTGAAGAGATGGTGAGAGTCTGATATTCACATTTCTCTACTGGGCAAAAATTACAGGTATTAAAGGTCACTGTGTACATGGATGGCATCTACTTCTTTTTCTCCTCTATTAGGGTCTTCTGTGCCTATGGTGTGAGGCAGGGCTCCATTCCTTCTGTAGCTCAACAGATCTGACCCTCTCCTTGGTGACTGTCGCCTTCAAGAACCTCAAGAATGAAAGAGGTAAGCAGTAATGCTATGGAAAGACACTGAGAAACATCAGTTTCCAGCTGAAGCTAGAGAACATTCATTTTGTATTGGGCTCTTTCGCTTTCAGCAGAACTATTCAACTGAGAACCAGGGTGGTACTTGTGGCAGGGCTGAGCTCGCCAAGTGCTTCCTCTTTGCAATGCCCCAAGTCCCCTTCTGGATTCCAAAAGCCTTCTCAAGAACCATAAATGCTGCTGACCTAGCAATGCAAGTCCTATGTGATCACAGGCTTGCCACAACGCTCTAGAATCCTACCCAAGTCACGGAACTGCTCGGAATCTCTGTTTCCTCTTTCTATAAATTTAAGCAGGGCTGAACTATACAATTCTAAATGTATCTTTCAGCTCTAAATTCGTCTATGTATTTTGAGCTACTTCCGAATTCCACAGATTAGCTGCCACCATGTGGAGTGCTCCAATAAATGCCTTCTGAAGAATCAAAGGGAGAAGGAGCAATACATTACCTCGCCACCATATCAGTACTAGAAAGGAAGGGGATGAGGAAAGCTTAAGGCAAGCTACAACCGAGAAAATTAACATCACATCAGACTCCATAATTCATGGCTTCAGAATAAGGGCAATCTGCACCCCCCTCCACGTGCTCTGCAAATGGTTTATTACTATAAATCCTAGAAGTCCCTCATATATCAGCCACCATGACATCATGACCCTACCCATTGGACAGTGGTGTAACAAAGCAACAGAATGCCCCTTCCTTCCCTTCCTTCAGCATTTCACTGACCACAATTCTCACTGGAATGGACCTCGGCACTGCCATGACTTGTACTGGCTAAGGTGAAGAGATGATTTATATCAATGAAGGCTCTTTAGTGGCAAGCAATAGAAACTGCCTTAAGGGGGTGAAGCAATGATTGGAAGTCTATCCTGCAGCTTGCACAATCAAAGAAAGAGTTGGTTAACCAAGCACAAGAAAGGGAGGGAAGACACAATGAAGACATAATGAAGGTAACAGTTTAAATAATGCTGTGGCACATACATATATGAAATCATCAATACCAACCTCAATGATATGTACAGGGGAGAGAGCAGGGTGACATCCAGAGTGACTTACACCAATGCTGTGTGCCTGTATATTCCCATCACTCAGGACCTCAGTATAATGAAAAATTATAATGCACCAATACAAGTATATAATAAAAAGCTCAACAAATTATATGCTTTAAAAAAAAGAAGAAAGAATCCAGGCATGGTGATGCATGCTTTTAATCTCAATGCTTGAGAGACTAAGACAAGAGGGTTGCAAGTTCAAAGGCAACCTCAGCAAGTAGTGAGACTCTCATCAACCTAGTGAGACCTTGTATCAAAAGTAAAAAAAAAAAAAAAAAGAAATAGGGCTGGAAGTGTAGCTTGGAGGTAGAATGCCCCTAGGTTCAATCTCCAATACCAGGAAGGGAGAAAGGGAGGTAGGGAGGGATGGAGGGGCAAGTAGCTAAGAAGGATCAGTCACTCACAGTATAATTTCAAAAGCACTCCTACTAGATAACTCTGTCTCCATCTCTCTGAGTCTCTGCTCGTGATCCAAATGCTGATTGGTCTGATCACAAATACATATCCCTGGGATCCAAGATCAGTGACTCTTTCCAGAAGAATGGTGTGTATATGGCACATGCATTTTTATATATGTATGTGGCTTAAGTGTGTGACTATGTATGTGTGTGGCGTCTGCAGGCAAGGGCATATGTGTATATGCATCCATATGTGATTTATGTGTATGAGTCTGTACTGTGAGATTATATGTGTGCCTTGTGAGTTTTATAAGGGCATGCTAAAAGTGCTTATGTGCAGGGGAGCAACATGTGGGGAAGATAAAATCTATAGTATCAGATATTACTTGATGAAGTCTCTAAGATGGTTTTGAATGTGGGCAACTTTCCCTACCAGCCGTGCAACTAGCCATGTAGCCCTTTCCCTCTAAGCTTTAGTTATGCTCCTCTATAAAATGGGAACACAATATCTACTTTTCAGGTTTGTTCCGAGGATAAAATAAGACACCGCAGGCATGCAGCAACCAGGATGACTGGAGCAATAACCTCAATAAATAGGAGTTAATAGTCTTACTATCTTATTATCTTTGAGATGCACATGTTCAAAAAAATAGGTCAAAAGCAAGTCAAAAAAGTCTCTTCCTGTCCCAAGAGCATGCACATTAGGAAAGTTACCCCCTTCCCTGCTCCCAGGAGGCTCTTCCCTCACTCTCAACTCAGGGACGTTAATAATGACTTCTTTCTGCCTGGAAAATGCTCCTTTCACGCAATCCCACACCGCAATCTTGCACCTCCTTCAGGACCAGGCTGGAACTGTCATTCTCAAAGCGTTCTCTGGCCCCTCTACATCTCCCCAACCTCCTCTTCCTCCTCTGAGCCAGAACCACCCTTAGAGGAGAAGTGATAACCCAATTCGGTATGTGTGACTCCCTGGGATTGTGTGTTAAGAAGGATTCTGAGACCATATCCACAGCCACAGGGAAAGAAAGCCAGAGAAAATTAGAGACGCCAGGCATGGGGTACGGGAAGCAGGTGCCTGATGCTGCCGTCATGGCCGCTGACATACGCTGAGCTGCACTGTTCACTAAATGCTAAAAGTGAGCTCTCCCCTTGAAACCAGGGACCGTGTCTCATATAGCTTATTTATGCCCCCAATCTAGTGTGGCACTGAGCACAAGGCAAGGGATCAATCAAGCCGGTGGGAGGATTGATTCATGCTTTGACTAGTAGCCAAAAAGCATGAGGTCATGCACTACAAACTCAGGAGCACCTAGGGATGGTGAGCGGGTGCAGTCCAGCAGCCGCCAGAGCAGGCGACGCAGGGACAGAAGCGAAATCGTGGCTGCTGGAGTCAGACCAAACTGGGTTAGACTCCAGTCCACCCATTAACCGGGTGACCTAATGGCTGTGTCGTAGAACCACACCAAATCAGTCTCCTTGTCCCCGAAAATGAGGCTAATAATATCCGTGTTACGGAGTTGTCAAGAGGATTAGGAAAGATCACACCTATAAAAGGCTTGGCCCAGATCTTGCCAGAGGAGTGTTTATTATATCTGAGTTTCATTTCAGGATGTTAATGATGAATTTGAGGAGGATTCAGAAAGTGCTAATATTGTCTCTGTTGTCGTTGACATCATCATATATAATCTGGTTTCCCAGGAAGATGGTCCAGGCCAAACTTACTTCCTTGGATCGTGTTTCTGGGTGACATTTGTGAGGAATTCTCTTGTCCCACCCCACCTGGCCTCCAGCATGCCTGTTCCACCAGGAAATGGTCTGCACCCTTCACCCCACCATTTGAAAGTTATTTGGACCTCATCCTCCTGGCACAACAGGCTATCTTCAAGGACAAAGGGTAGAGAAGAGGATTGAGACCATATTTTCCACTGAATCAAGCCTGAATTTTGCAGGTGAAAGTTAAGCATACTTATACATACGGAACATTAGCCAGAATCAACAGAGACCTTGGATTACTTTTGCTTATGTAATTTTCTGGGGAAATCCAGAATATTAAAATCACTAACCAGCCAGGTGTGGTGGCACATGCTTGTGCTTGTAACCCCAGTACTTGGGAGGCTGAGCCAGGAGGAATGCAGGTTCACAGTGAGCCTCCACAACTTAGGCCCTCCACGCTTAGTGAGACCCTATTTCAAAATAAAAAATAAAATAAGGCTGGAGGTCTAGCTCAGAGGTAGAATGCCCCTGACTTGCATCCTTAGTAGAAAAACAAAAATCACTAACCACCTAGAATTAGTTGAAATAGGGCTTCCTTTTAGAGCAAAAAGCCAATCTAACACCAATCAAATATTCTAACCCATAGATGGAGCACTTATTTTTTTTTTAAAAAGGCAACCATTTAGCTGGGTATAGTGGCACACACCAGTAATCCCAATATTTCTGAGACAGGGAGACTGAGAGAGGAAGATCACAGGTTTGAGACCAGCCTTGGCAATTTAGCAAGGCCCTTAGCAACTTAGTGAAACTCTGTTTTTTCCAAAATAAAAAATAAAGTAAGGGGTCTAGCTCAGAGGTAGAACACCCCATGGGTTCAATCTCCAATACAAAAAAGAGAGAGAGAGAGAGAGGGAAGAGCTACCATTTATCGATTGTTTACTATGTGTTAGGCATTTTGGTGAGAATTTAAGAGCCAATCAATCTCCCCACAACCCCATGAGGCAGGATAAGCTATCACTTCTCCTCAAATCTGTATATATTTAAAAAAAAAACCTCCATTATCTGCAACGCTGTGTTTCAGTGATAATTAAAATTCACAGGCACATTACTGACCCCTGGGCTATATTTCTACACTACCAGACAATCAGTGCCATTGCCAGGAGTCCAGTCCGGAGCCCAGTACAGAGAGATGCCCAGGGGCAAAGCCCCCATTCTTGCTCCAGAGCCCCCAGATTCCTCCCCGACCGTCCGTTAGCCCTGGCAGGCGCTGCTGGTGTAAATCACCGCCTGGCACTCAATGAGAATATAGTTATTATAACAATTGCTGTATTGCATGATGCTCATGCCATTTGGAAATGTAGGTCTAATTAGCTCTAAGCTGTAGAAGATTTGAGTCTGGTAGTTTCATTTTGGCTTAATGCTTGGTGCCTGGTGTAAAATCTGAATTTATTACTCTTTTTTTAATCATTTCTGCACGGCTCAACCAGTCGTAGCAAAACTACTGCATGTTATAGACTTTAAAAAGCGATTCCCTGTAGGCATTTTAAGGTATAGGATCTATTATGGGAAAATATATATTTGACAGCATTGTGTTTATTACTCGGTTCTGCTGCATTGCTCACCAACCCAGTGAAGGATGTTCACAGTGGTAAGTAACACTTTATTCCAGGAAGAAGAAATGTAGGGGAGCTTGCTTGGGTAAGTACCAGAATCTGTGTGGGGGGCAATTACAGGACTAATGGGTGATGCTTTCTCTGTCAAGACCACCAAATACAAAGCAGCCAGCTTTAGTACTACATAACCTCATAGATTTCATCCCTAAATAGTTACCATTAAAAGCAGTGTGTCTCAGCAGTGGATTATCTATGTTACAATTCTGACCATCCTTAAGAATACAAGTCAGATATCATTATCCCTCCCACCCTAGCCCCTGAAGACAATTATTTGGAGCCAGGAAAGGAAAACATCCCTGGTATTCTTTCCCACATTTATGTCTTTGTTCTATTTATGCCAGAACGAATCTGGCTCCTTTCCCTAGCTATTGAAGACAACCTTGATCAAAGAGGTCCTGCTACCATGCAGACCCAAGTGAGGCATTTCTAGAAATGACCACAGAGGCGACTTTTCTAGCAACACTCCATACCTGCTTGCTTGGCCTCGGCTTCTCCAATTTCCCTCATTATTCCTGCACTGTCCCCAAGTTCTAGGCTGTGGCTTTGGTCAGTATCTCTGGTTGGCCCTCAAACTGGCTTCACCCCCTACCTATAGCCCTTGGGCCACTCTCAACCGCCCAACCATGGAATCTGAGCCCAGGTATACTACCCCAGAACTCTGACTTTCTGGGCTGAGTTTCAGTCATTATCTTTGATGAGAAGAAGATTTCAGGTAAAAATCAAAGTGAACCAAAGTGATAACTGGTTCCACCCAATTCCTGGGTATATCTTGACCCAGCCCTGTATAGAGATCTTGGTGTGAAGTCCTCTCTACCACCCATCTTTGGGCATCTACTGCCCTCTTGACTACCCATCTCTAAGGCCATCTCTAGCTCTGGGACTGACCCTCAAGGAACTCTGCACTATCTCCTGAGCTCTGGCCTTCATAGTGGCTAGGTACAGAGTTGGGCAGAGTTCACAGGGAAGCTGATTCAGAGCCCTGACTTCAATGACCTACTGAACCAGCCAATCTAGATACCACCTTTCTCTAAGACTCTTCTGAAGTGCAATGATTCTATGATTTATGCCACTTTTCAATAGTCTGTTACTTGCGGCTGAAAGCATCCCGATTGAATCACTAGAAATATTAAAATCTTCCATCATCAAAATATGCAAACAGGTGGATCTCACTTATTTAATTGCCTCCCAATTGCACCGTGGCCTCTTGAGGAAGGGATCATGTCTAACTGTCCTATGGAGAGAGTATGTAAAAGACTCTAGTTCTTTACAAACTCAAGCTTCTTGATTTGAACCCAAGCTCTGCCATTTTACTAGTGCGTGACCTTGAGCAAATGATTCAATCTCTCTAAAGATAAGAAAGGTAAGGGAACTAGCACCTATTTTATGAAAATATCGTAAGATGAACTCAGATAATATACACAGTAAATTTGTTTAGGACAGGGCACTGGCACACCCAAAGAATGTTTCTTAAAGGCAATTATTAGTTTTGTGTATTTACCACCTACCTAAAACACATTCTGACATTTAACAAAAATTTGTTGAATTAATGGCTGAATGAGTGAACAGCATCTTTGCGTGCATTGCTTTGAGGATTTCAGTAGGACATAAAGCTTGAGATGCTAAAATGAGCTGATCTTGTGGTGTGACCACTGTTAGAAACACAGGCTCCACCGGCTCTTCAGCTGCTTTGCATTAAGTGTAATGGCTCCATCTCTGTTTTTAGGAATCTCTTAGGTAAGATTTGCCCCCAAAGCAATGTGTTGCCTTCTTAGGAAACATTCTTTTCTCAATCCAGCTTCTAAGATCACAGAGCAGAGGTGACTCCCACTTTCACGCAGGGTGTCAACTTTCTAAAACTGAAAGGCCATCTCTGGTTCTGGGGGTGACCCTCTCTCTGCTATCCTCAGATCCCTCCAGATCTCCCAGCCTGGGAAAGCTGTTGCAAATGGCTGGTTGGTAGTGAATAGAGATCACAGGATATACTGAGTTCTCAGGGTTGAGAGCAACAGGATGAGAGAGAGGAATACTTAGGACCAAGGTGCAGGGTCAGAACCAGGACAGGGTTGAGGCTTTCAAGCTCTAAGCAGTCAACAAAGATTTCTGAACATTGGCCACATAGCACATCCTTGGAGAAGACACCATGGGCTACCACCCACAACCCTCCTTCGGAAATGACACACTGATTCCCACAGCAACTGGGAGTCCTGCTACCACAGGTTTCGAGCTGAGTCCCTCACCAAGAATTCCACTTAGCAGACCGAGGCCACCTTGATCCAAGATTCGGACCCTGCTCTGGAAGACAGTGTGCAGCCACTGACTGCTCATTTCTGGGGTCTGAAGTTCTTCTCCTACCTTGGTTCAAGACCACGAAAGGGCCATCCCAGTCCCGAGGCTGCAGACTCTGCTGCAATTACCAATCGGTTTTGCAGCTACTTCTGCCCCATTCTACGACATCACCTTCTCACTGTAGTTGCTTCTGAAAACATGTCCAATAAATCTCCTGCACACTAGTTGTAGGCTCCATTTCCAGGAAATCTAAAACAGAAACCGTTTAGGTGTCAAAGATACTACAATAAAAAAAAAAAAAAGTGAATCTTCATAGAACTTACGATCTATAGTGGGGGGGCGGTGAGAAAAACAGAAACAAATAAAAATACAGTATGTTAAATAATGATAATGCTGCAAAGACTAGCGAAACAAAGTAAAGCAAATAAGAAAGGAAGGGGGAGTGATTTTCAGCAATATATGGAGGTCTGCCTCCTTGTAAAGGGGCATTTGAGCAGAGACCTGAATGGAGACAGTAAGCAAGTCAATATCTGAGGGACGTATGTTTCAGGAAAAGGGAAGAGCAGACCCAAGAGCCTGAGTAGGAGGCATGGAAGTATATTTGCAGAATGGTGAAGAAGCCAGAGCGGCTGCACAGAGTAATAAACAGAGGACTAAATTCTATTTCATCTGTTTTTAAGTTGTTATTATTTGAAAAAGAGATCGGAGCCGGGTGTGGTGGCGCATGCTTGTAATCCCAGTACTTGGGAGGCTGAGACAGGAGGATCCAGGTTCGCGGCCAGCCTCAGCTACTTAGTGAGGCCCTCTGCAACTTAGTGAGACCCTGTTTCAAATAAAGAATAAAAAATAGGGCTGGGGGTATAGCTCGGGAGTACAATGCCCCTGAGTTCAGTCCTCAGTATCGGAAAGAAAAAGAAAAAGAGATTGGGGCAGGGAGAAAGGTGACACTCTAAAGACCAGTTGGGAGGCTAATAAAATAATTGGAAAAGATAACCAGCCCCAGATAACCAAAGAACCTGAGCACCTTGTTACATGCAAAATCTATGATATAGAAAGCATATTCACATCGGTACTGATCCCTCCAATACTTGAATGCCCAGGTCCCGTTTCCACCTGGGTTTCAGAAGACTGACAGCCCATGGATCTATGTTTCTGTAAGTGAACTATCCATCGTGGGAGGTGTTGAACCAGAGACCCAAGAGCATAAGAGCTGGGAAGGTGATAAGGAATCATTGAATTCCAGCAAACTTTGCTGCTGGATTAGATCTGGAGAAGGAAGGGAGAACCCACAGGACCGCACATTTGCTTCTAGTCTTGTGTCTTAGCCTAGTTTCCAAACAGTCTTTAGGAACTCACTCTCCTGAAAAGACATTTTCTAGAAGAATGCTTGCGATGGTTTTGAAAACCTAATTTGCCTGCCTTTAAATATGCATGTCTGCATTTTTTTTTTTTTTTTTTCGGTACTGGGGATTGAACTCAGGGGCATTCTACCTTTGAGCTATACCTCCAGTCCTATTTTTTATTCTTTATTTTGAAACAGGTTTTCACTAAGTTGTGGAGTGCCTCACTAGGTAGCTGAGGCTGATCTCAAACCCGGATCCTCCGACCGCAGCCTCCCAAATGCTGGGATTACAAGCGTGCGCCACCACACCCGGCTGCATGTCTGTATTCTAACACATAACTTCTCAGAGTGGAAGAGTGGCTAAAGTGTTATCTCACTCAACGTCTACTTCAGATATAAATGAACACTTGGTACACTGTCCCAGGCAGCAGGCTCCTGAATCTCTATGATTAAACACCTCCAGTGAGAAAAAACTCACTTCTGGAGAAGCCACCTCCCTCCAACTGCCAGTCTCTACAATGAGGGCTTTAGGGAGACTTGAGCATTAAAGTAACTAGGGCAATATGCACATGAGTTTTTTAAACATAATTTATAGGACTGTGCATAACATGATGCACAGATTCTTTGGTTATCTGGGAGTGGTTTATTTTGATGCTCCTCTGAATTCTGAGACCCCCAGACATTCTTCTTTTGTCAATTAAATGCCCTCCAACCATGCCCAGACTTAAGAGGGCTCCCATTAAAATAAACTCAGGGCTGCCTGATTTTTAAATCTCTTTTGTTCCTGGGCTAGCAGAGAAGCATGTGGTTGGGAGGCTGAAGAGACGACTGGAATAACGACCTCCTAGCTCTCGAGTTATGGCCCCAATAATCCCCTTTATATTCTGGTGTTTTGTAGTGTGTTTATGGTTTTGTCTTACTTCATCTTAAAGCTGAACAAAAGCTGACTCCGACTGCTACAAACACACCAGGCCCCAGCCACAAGCCTCAAGCAAAGAAATAAACAAATAGAATGCCTGGGAACCCAGTTTCTCAGATTAAGAATGACAATGGTGTGGAGTCCATATGTCGCAGGAACAAGGGGCTATTTCACAAGACTCCAGGGAGTCCTGTCAAGGAGGGAACATCGAGGACTCGTGCAACTGCTCATTTTTTATTCCAGTGGAATGTCATATGGACTTGTCCTTCACTTATACTTAAAGATGGATGGCCAATTGTTTAACCCTGGTGTTTTTAATTAATTAGATCTCTACCACCAACGCTTCAAGTGAAGTCATTTAATTAGACTTTGCATAGTGAGCTATAGAAAACCCACGTTTATTACTATCTTCCATTCATTTTTATTTTCCATAGGATTCAGCCAGTCAAGGAGAATCCAACTTCGAAACTGGACATACAGTTCCCCCTAGATAACAGAAAATGTTAGATTTACTGTTGGGAGCAAGCAGTCTGGTAACTTAAACAAGCAAAGACATAACAAGAAAGTGAAACAATTCTTATTTCATTTGTAGAAAGAAAGGCATTCTCTTACATTCTGAAGAAAGGAAAAAAAAAGGGTTTGGTAAAGTGATTTTTTTTTTTAAAGACCAGCAAGGCAATCTGGTCATATCCATCATTACCTATACTTAATGACCTACTTGTTAGTTAGCAGCTGCTGTTGCCAAGGAGCTGTACCTGGTTTCTAACAGTGGTACCTCATTGCAAGTTGGGGTGAGAGAGTGAAAGAACGAATGGTCTCAGGGCCATGTGGGTGAGTGGACCTAGCTGGCAAAGAATGTGCTTTTCTTCAGTTACCTCAAATCTTTAAGATTTTCCCTTGAAAATAAAGCAGACAAGTGCAGGGTAACCTAAAACTGGACAGAACCAATGTTGTTGTTTTTGTTGTTACTGGGGATTGAACCCAGGAACATTCTACCATGGTGCTGTACCCCCAGTCCTATTTTATACTTTATTTGGAAACAGGGTCTCACTAAGCTGCTGAGGCTAGTTTGGAACCTATGATCCTCAGACAGAACCCACTTGAAAGAAATGAAGTATAAGGAAAGCATTTTCAGAGTTTATATTTCCTTGGAAAAGAACATAAAAATATAATTTTGACAACAAAATGCCAGTTTGCTCATTTCTAGTAAAAAGCCCAACCATTAAGTAGAAATAATATATGTAAGCAAGTATGGCGGGGGACACCGTGCTCCTGATGTCACAGGGAAAGCCAGGCATGGGGATCCAAAACAGGCGTGGTACTCATGGAACCAGGATAGAAGGGTGGATAAATGGGATATTTAATGGCAAACATCTTATGATGACGAAGACATTGACAATGGAAACATAAATTTTCACAGTCCTTCAGCTAGTATCCCTTATACTCAATGCCAGACTAATCCTAACCTGCAGTAGAATCAAAAATAGAGAGATAATAGAATAAAAGTCAAACTTCTCCCACTGGTCTTTGAGTGATCCACAGAGTATGGCTGCTTCCTTTCTGGGTGATCTGGAAGGAAATGGGTAGCCCAGTTCATAAACATGAATACTGACCTAGGTATTCAGAAGAGTAAAGACACCAAAGAGAGAAAGCAAAAGTGCAGTCTAGAAATCCATTAATTTATATTCAAGTACTTGAATGTATAATGTTTTTAAAATAATTCGTTACCTTCAGAGGATGATAGGAATTAATTCATTATCTTGAAAACTAGCAGATAAAGAAAGAGAATCAAGCATTTGCCCTGCATCTCCTGTAGGAACCACATATCCAGATGATTAAAGAGAAGACTGGGAACATTTGCTTGTAAGTTTTCCAGCAAATAAATGAAAGAGTAATGATTACCATTTAGTAATGCCCAGTGAATTAATGGATCCAGATGAGCCTGGGCTTTTGCTAATATCAAAAAAGAGCAAAAATCAGCTACTGTATGCCTCCTAATGGAAAACGCAGTGCCAACTACCCAATAGATTGAACCTGAACCTAATCAAATCTCTGAATACAGCTCCCAAGTCGCCAGAAATACAGAGGGCAGAGAAACATGGTGAACTGTACAATGAATGAGTTTGCAATCGCTGATACCCATATTGAAGAAAAACCACACAGGTCAAAAGATCAATTGTAGCTGGGTAAAGTGACACAGGCCTGGAATCCCAGTACTTGAGAGGCTGAGACAAGAGGATCGCAGGTTCAAGGCCAGCCTCAGAACTTAGTGAAGCCCTCAGCAACTTAGCAAGACTTGTGTTTCAAAATAAAAAATAAAAAAGGGCTAGAGGCATAGATCAGAGGTAGAATGTTTCTGGATTCAATCCCTAGTACCATGAAGAAAAAAAAAGATAAATTGTGAGAAAAAGCAAATGATGGAAGAGGAGCCTCTACACTAAAGGACACTTGAAAGACCTGTCATTTTTTTTTTTTTTTGTGCATTGTCTAGTGATACACACTTGGATAATAAAACTATGATGGATGCAAGGAAAAGGAAGTGATTACTAGAAAAACCAGGATAATGGTTACTTTCAGGGAACAGAAAGGGTGGGATTGGATAGGGCACACGTAGAGCCTTCTGGGATGGCTCACAGTTTTATCTCTTGATCTTGATGATGGTTGTGAAGGTGGTGCCCAATGTCTCATTAAACTGTACAACTATTTTGTATGACTTTTTATATCTGTGTTCGATTTAGCAATCAAAGATTTGCACAATGGACAATCTATTCTTTCTCTTTTGTTTTTATGTGTACCAGAGACTAAAGAAGACATCTTACATTTTCTAAGTGATTCTACCCATCGTTCTAACGCTGTCAAATGTCAAGATATTTTATAACAATTCTGTGATGGCCTATGTCCATTTTAATCAGATGATTTGGCTCTGTCCTTGATACCTTTGGGGGCTAGTTTGGTCCAAAACCAATGTTTCTAAGAGGCCCTCCAGGAATATAAACCCAACCCAGGAGCCTTAGTGGGCCTTGAGGAGTGGTGGTTTGAGAGACAAAGCTAGTCTGTTTAATAATCATCCCTCCTATAACCAGAGTTTGGTAGTAGTGTGGCAATTGGGAAGGGAGGATGACTTCAGCAACCCAGAATACTGTCAAGATAAAAAAATAGAAAAAATCCCATCAAAAAGAGTCAAGAACTGGAAAACATTATGCTAAGTGAGATTCGCCAGTGACAAAAAGTAAAAAAAAAAAAAAAAATCATAGGCTCTCCCTAATATACGGAAGCTATGGAGAAAGTGGAACATAAGAGGGACTCCAGATGAAGAAGGAGAAACCTTAGATGAGCAAAGAAGGTGACTTAACTGAAGGTGATGGAGAGGGAGGAGGGAAACACCTTAATGCACATGATGTACTTTCACAAACACATCAAAGTCAATCACTAAACTGAACTTGAAAAGGAGGGAGGGCGAAGGAGTGGGGCGGGAATTGGGGAAAGGTTAAATGAGAAACGTGTGCATGTATGCCTTTATCAGTTTGTGCCTAACAAAGATGTATGATTACAGTGCACCAATTAAAAAAAAAAAATGAGTCAAGAAATCCCACACCATTTAAGACTCCTTTTCTCAGTCATAATCAGGTGGCAAGGCTACACACAGTTCATAAAACCCTTCCAGGGCATGGAGCAGGGTGGAGGAGATATTTGCTAAAAGTATCCCAAAAGATGGCTTCAACTGTATCAATTTTTCCAGATCCCAATCCAGACTCCTTCACTGTCTGGGCAGGTCTTGGTGGCAGATGTGTCTCCCTGGCCCAATAAAACAAGAGTGTCAGCACTTCCCCCCAATGAGTCTATCTCATTCCCAGGCAATTCACAGCCAACACCTGCGTAGAAGAAAACTGGTACCTTAAAAAGAAAAGTAAGGACCTCAGCCTCGATCCCGCAAATGCTACCTGCTGGACTTTGTAACTCCTCGCCCCAGCTCATCGCTAATATGTTTAATAATGAGAATGATCAGTTATTTCTTACTTTCATGGTTCAAGAGCCCTCAGGATTGGGTTATTTTAAATTGGCCAACAGAGCTCCTCGGGTCAAGGCCAATTGTGAGGGGTTGCAGAGATTTGAGAGAATAGTGCCAAGGAGAAGAGGGAGCTATTGGGAAATAACGTGGTTTTGTTTGTTTTTTGCTTTTGTTTGTTGTTGTTGCTTGTTTGTTTTTTTACTGGAAACTGAATCCAGGGGTGTTCTACCTCTGAGTCAAACTCTCAACTCTTTTTATTTTTTTTATTTTGAAGCATGGTTTCACCAGGTTGCTGAGAGTCTTGCTAAGTTGTCAAAACTGTTTCTTGAGCCTATGATCCTTCTGTCTCTGTATCTCAAGTACTAGAATTGCAGGTGTGTGCCACTGCACCCAGCTGAAATAAGGTTTTTGATTATCTAAGCTGGTGGTACCCTGGAGCACAGATAATAACTTTGCTCTGCTCAAAGCCCTATAAAGAATATTTGGACTCTATCCCTTCAGGAGACAAGGTCCATAGACTGTGATGATAATCTCTTTGTTAGAAGCATTCCTTCCCAGTAATCTTTATTATCAATAAGGAAACTAGAATCCAATGATGGAACATACTAGTTAACGTTGCTGAAACAGATACTGTACTAATTCCATCCTCTTCCTCTTCCTCTTCCTCTCCCTCTTCCTCTCTCTCTTCGTCTTCCTCTATGACAAAGCCTCAGTTTTGTTTGGATAATCACTTGTCATACAGCTGTAAGCTTAGAAAAGAGACCCATGGCCACCCTGTAGACAATGAATTTTGACAGGTCAAAGCCAATCTTGCCCATTACAATGATTAATTTAGTTGTGGCCATGTGATCAACCCTCACCATAAGAAACTTGGGTGAGCCTCAAGAAATACTTTCTGCAATTAAAAATAAGGAAGATGAAGAAGAAATCCATAGAAAGAAACAGCCCTATTCTTCCTCACGGGATGCTATGATGTCTACATGTGATAATCTGGAACTTCTATGGCCCCGTACAACCATAGCAGGAAGGCCAAGGAAAAAGATGACAGACCAAAAGTCCTCAATGATGTCATGAAGCTGCAACTCTGGACTTCTTATTCGAGCTAAAACATCCTTAATAAATTAAGCACATATTATAAATTATAAATATATAAATTATATCATAATTTCTCTAGGAATGAACATTTAGGTAATTCCATTTTTTTTTCCTGTACTGGGGGTTGAACCCAGGGGCATTCTACTTCCAACTTACACCCCCAGCCCTATTTTTTATTCTTTTTATTTTTGAAACAGGGTCTTACTAAGCTGCAGCGGGCCTTGCTAAGTAGCTGAGGCTGGCCTCAAACCTGCGATCTTCCTGTCTCAGCCTCCCAAGGCCTGGGCTTACAAGCGTGCGCCACCACACCTGGCTTAGGTAATTCTGATTTTTAACTATCACAAAAACTTGTGTACTGACCACCCTTTCACATGTAGATTTGCTCTTTGCACACTCCTGTGATTGTTTCTATAGGAAATCTAAGAAATAGAATTACTCAGAGAAAAAGTGCATACATTCAAACTGTTGACTGACATTGACAAATTGTCCTCCAAAAGTTTATACCAATTGTTCCATTGGGCTGATGGACCCAGGAAATCTGGTCAACAATGTGTTGGAGAGTGATCTGTTAAGTCAAAGGTATGTGCTAAGATTCTTATATGTAGTCAGTAAAATAGAGAAGACATATTTGTAATGATACCTCTCCCCGGTGAACTTAGAAGTGACAGGGAGAAGCCAGGCGCAAAGGTGCACACTTGTAATCCCAGGCCTTGGCAGGCTGAGACAGGAGGATCACAGGTTCAAAGCCAGCCTCAACAACTTAGCGAGGTCCTGAGCAACTTAGTGAGACCCTGTTTCAAAATAAGAAATAAAATCAGGTTGGAAGTATAACTTGGAGAATGCTTCTGGGTTCCATCAGTACTCCCCTCCCCCCCCAAAAAAAGGTGACAGAGAGAAAAGGGACATATAAGAAATATTAAAAACACATAAATCATGGAGAACGTGTAAGAAACTGTATCAGGCGCATGTTGAGGTCGCTGCAAGTAAGCAGATATGCTAAGGAGACGTTAGGTGATGTGAAAAGGGTCGAGTGCAGGGATGGGGGTGGGGTGGCTTTCTGAAAAGAAGCGATATGGCTAGTTACTACCGGGGAGGGACAGCTGGCCCTTGCAGAGTGGCTGTTACAGATGAGTTTGATAGCAGTCCTGGGAGAGAAGGGCCAATTTTTTATGGGCTGGTGAGCTCATGAGATTGGCATGTTGGGCTAATGACATTAAGGTCAGAGGCTGTACTTCAATCTGAGGTTTTTCATAATCATCTGTCTTGGGCCATCTTCCTGCAGACTCTCTTAGTAATGAGGAGTGATTTGAATGTCCAAACATACATTTATTTATTTATTATTTATTTGTTTGTTTATTATTTTGGTATTGGGGATTGAACCCAGGGGTGTTTTACCTCTGAGCTACACACCCAGCCATTTTTCCTTTTTTTTTTTTTTTTTTTTTTTTTTTTTTTTTTTTTTTGGTACTGGGAGTTGAACTGAGGGACATTCTACCTTGGCACTATACCCTCAGTCCTATTTTTTATTCTTTATTTTTGAAACAGGGTCTCACTAAGTTGCACAGAGTCTCAGTAAGTAGCTGAGGCTGGCCGTGAACCCGGATCCTCTGGTCTCAGCCTCCCAAGTACTGGAATCACAAGCATGCACCCCCATGCCAGGCCTACTTTTTGTTTTGAAACAGGGTTGTGCTAGGTTTTTAGGAGTCTCACTCTATTGCTGAAATGGCCTTTGAACCTGTGATCCTCCTGTCTCAGCCTCCAAAGTACTGGGATTACAGGCATGCACAACTATGCACAACCAGTCTAAGGAAGTAAGACTAGAAGAATTCTCTTGTTTTTATATAAATCCCTAAGCTGTAAACCACCACCACAGCCATTTCATCCAGAGAAGAGAACAGAAGAGGGAAGAGAAGGGAAGGGAAGAGAAGGGAAGGGAAGGGAAGGGAAGGGAAGGGAAGGGAAGGGAAGGGAAGGGAAGGGAAGAGAAGAGAAGAGAAGAGAAGAGAAGAGAAGAGAAGAGAAGAGAAGAGAAGAGAAGAGAAGAGAAGAGAAGAGAAGAAGAGAGAAGAGAGAAGAGAACTAAATTAACCAACCCACAGAATATATCCAAATCCATAAATGGTCTAGATTCTTATACCCTTCTTGAACACCTTAACCTTTATCTTTCAGTAGAATCTTAAGAACAAATAGACTAGTGGGGACATCATTAGTCTTCCTAAGAGTTTTGGTTTGCATGTGAAAACCTAGAACCAACCCCAAACTTAAAGGTCAGGATACATACATATGGCCCAATGCTGCCACATCCCCCTTCCAAAGCTTAAGATCTCACCAACTGATCCAACAGTCTGCTCTACTAGTGGAAGCATAGCCTGGGAATCCTTCTCCACACAGCCTTGCCAATCACTACCAATCATTTGGAGGCAATGGTATTGAAGGTCATTTGTCATTCTTGGTCTGTAACCAGACCACCCAGCCTTCTCTTCCATAGGATCACCAATTACCCACTAACTAGGAGTCTTTCTCAGAAAAAATTCATAGGCATTGAGACCTCCTGCAGGCCTAGATTCCCCACACCCCTACCTTATCCACCAGCATTCTCATAAATGGTTTCTAAGAAGATATGAGCCCTTCATCTGTTCCCCAGCCCCCTAACAAATGATAGGGACTTCTGTCATTCTTACAACAAATATTTACTGAGTGCCTACTATGTACCAGGTTGTGCTCCCCACACTGGTGATATAGCAGCAAACACCACAGACAAAAATCCCTGCCCTTGCAGGGCTTGCATGAGAGGGAAAGACACAGACAAGAAACGAGGTAAGCTAGCAAATGCATGGTAGGCTAGCTGATCTAAATGCTAAGGAGGATGCAAAGAAAAAAAAAAGGTGGGAAAGGGAAATGTGCAGTATGGGTAGGTGGAATTTTAAAAAGGGGAAGACTTTAGTGGGGAGATGAAATTTGAGTAAAGATTTGAAGAAGGTGAAGGTATCCTGCAGATATCTGGGGCAGGGGGGTGAGCTTTCTAGAGAAAGGGCCTGAGGTGGAAGCAAGTTGAGGACAGTGCAGAGGTCAATCTAAGTGGGTAATTGGGGGAATAGGAAAGGAGGTCAGAGAAGGATGGAAGGAAAGTAGTTACAGATCAGAGGGGTCTCACTGTGAGGCCAAAAGAAGGGTCACTGATATATATGATCTCTGCCTTCTGAGTATCTACCTATTCATCATGGAAGACAAATAAGTATAATATTATGGAGATTTATTAAAAATACAACAAATGTGCCAGTTTTATAAAGGAGGGGGACAAGATGTCATGGGAGATTTAAGAGGACAACTTAATAACATCTGGTGATCAGGGAAGCTTCCTGAAACGGGGAACATCTAAGCTGAATCCTTGTGGATAAATGGATAAGGAAGAGATTGTCCCACAAAGAAGGGGAGAAGGATGGGCCAGGATGAGGAAAAAGCTTGTGTTTCAGGGGCAGAGGGACTGAGAGACCTATGCTCTGAGGCAGACAGAGGAAGCTGTGGGGGAGGGGATCCCAGCCTGGGAAAACTGAGCAGAGCCAGAACACTGGGGGCCTTTGAATGCTTAGTAAAGGGCTTAGACTTCATCCTAAGCGAAGCAGGAAGCCTCTGGAAGGTTTCAGGCAGAAAAAGGATGTGTTTTACCTCTGTTCTGTACAAGGCTCTCTCTGCAATGCTAACCTCCTAGGTCCCTGAATCAAAGTTGGCCATGTTTCTCTTCTAATTAACTGTCTTGAGATCATACTTTCCATGTCAGGTCCAGAGAGCTGCTTTCACCTATTCATTCCTGTAAAATAAAGTGTTGCCCACTCTTCATTTGTCCAGAGATAAGTAAGTCCCCAGAGATAGGTCCCTAAGGCAGAGCAGCACATGCGTGTGTAAGAACACTTCTCTGCTTAGGTATCTTTCCAAAGGAATCCAAATCAGAATTTTAGAGTGATGCAGGCATAGCCGTGTTCATAGCAGCACAATGCGTGGAACCAGCCTAGGTGTCCATCAACAGATGAATGGATTGGAAAGTTATGGGATTATGCCCACAATGGAATTCTGCTCAGCTATAAGGAAGAACAAAATGATTTTATTTGCAGGAAGACGGATAGAACTAGAGACTATTATGCCAAGTGAGATTAGCCAGACACAGAGAGTGAAAGGGCATATGTTTTCTCTCATATGTGGAAGCTAGGGAGAAACTGGGATACAAGAGGGACCCCAGATAAAAGAGGAGGAGGGAAGAAGGGGTGGGGGATACTTTACGAAGGAAATACTTCAGTTGACACTCTGTACGTATATGAAATTATCAATGACAATATCAGCATCATGTGCAAGGAAGGAAAGGGAGCTGCAAGTTAGGGGAAGCTCACCAAGTTCCACGTACATGTATGTTCCTTCACTCTGAACCTCATTATGATATATGATTACAATGCATATATATATATATATATATATATATATATATATATATATATATTTATAAAAAGAACACCTCCCCTAATTTTCAGAAAGAAAGAAAAGTCTGGTCTACTCTATTTGCTTCGGGTTTTTTTTTTCTTCATATAGCAACTCAACAGATCAAAACCATCTCAAAGTGAGATGAAACCATATGGTTTCCAAAATTACACATTGTTTTGCAAGGTTCAAGAGCTGAGACTGCCTTTCTCCCCTGGTAGAAAGGAACCAGACTTTCCCCATTTCCGATTCATGGTCATTACATGGAGGTTAATCAATTCCTCTGTTACCTTGTAGACAGCATGTATGGTGTCACGGGTGATCTGGGAAATCAAAGATGATATCCCTTCCTCCTGCCTGTCCTTTTCTCAAACCCTCAATTTTTCTAAAAAAAAAAAACAGTGTTTACAAATCTCCAGGCAGCAGGAATGTGTTGTTCTGTTGTGCCCTAAAGTCTGTGGCATATTCCATACTCTAAATTAGGCCTCAAAAATATTTCTGATTAAAAATTTATACAGCTCATGACAGCCTCTTTCTAGAACATAACCCCTAACTAATTCATGTTCACATACCCTGCAGTTTTCTATTTATAATATTTTACAATTTCTGTGTGTTTGTATTATAAATTATTAAGTGACATCAAGGTTTTTATTTTGATGAGAGAATTTTTGATGAATTTGACAGTGTAATTACTTCAGATCCTGCTCTGGATTGCTGAGAAAATATTTAATTTTATTTACCTCGATGAATAATTAAAGCGCGCAAGCGGTGGGCTCCCTTGCTGTGCCTTGTAGCTTCTTACTTCTGTTTGCTTCTTGCTAATTAAAATAGTGATGCTTATATGCGTAGCGGCTGGTAGAAATAAATTACCAATGTGTGTGGGTTGGTGGGGGGGTGGGGGGCATCTTAGGGGATGAAACTTTAGAAACCTAAAAGGGAGAAGAGAGGAAAGAGGGGGATGATGAAAATTTATCTTTCCTTTAATTTATATTTTTTTCTTCAAAAAGGGAAGAGCAATCTCCTTATTTATTTAGTGAACTACCTTCTCCAATTCCAAGACCTTCTTATCCACAAACCTCTTTGATTCCCACAGCAGAAATCATGCATGGTAATATTGTGGGATAACCCGGTCCCACTTGTGGGTCCTTGGCATCCATGATAAAAAGTTTTAACACGTGCCAGTCAGGAACAAAAAGTAGGAATTTATTTAGGAAAATAAGGGGATAGGGGAGAAAAACAGGTGAGCGGACATCTTCCTGTCCAGATGCGCTTCCCAAGTCCAAAGAGGCCGAGGCGTGTTATAGCTCCTTCTTTTATACGCTTTTAAGAGGGGTGGCACAGAAGAAGTCTGGACCTCCTCCTTCTTCAGGTATAGGTGGAAGGATAGGTAGGCGGTCCAGATTGCGTAGGCGGTCTGAATTGAGCCCTTCCTCTTCCTCAGGTTTCAAGATGGGTCTGCCCTTGGCTGTAAATTTCCAGTGTCCTTTGTCCTGGCTCTTAGGTGGGAGGCAGGGCTTTTAGGAGATTAGGGTAGGGAATCTCCTAAGGGTGGAGCTGAAGCGCTTCAGTTCCAGGTGTTTATATTAAAGTGATATTTTTACTTTTCCTTCCCATTTGTCTCCTTCCTGCCTACTTATTTCTTCTATCCTACATCAGTAATAGAAACTGGCTTCAGGAAGATCCCACCATCACCATAAAGCCCAGATGATAACAGATGGTCATATATAGACACTGTGCTATGAGGTCCATAGATTTCATCTTTCTATAATTTCCATTTGGTTACCACAAAACCCTGTAGGTTTAGCTCAAGGCCAACCTTAATGAGCTTCCTTGAGGATGAGAACACTGAGGTCCAGGTTTATGGAGAGCCTAGTGCTACACCACTCATAAATATGGGGATCAAGGTTTCCTGATGCTTCCACCAATGGAATTAAGGAGTCAAAGAACAATTTTCTTTTTCTCACCATCTGATCTTGAGCCAAGTCAAATAAAACATTATTAAGCATTCAGTATATTTTGCCAATAAAATTTACATATGCACACATGTGCAAAAATGCATATATACATAAATGCTAAAATACTGTGACACTGGAACAAACTCCCTCTAAAATTAAAGACAGCTTCCTGATAAGTTGTTTTTCTGCATCCCGTGTGTCCTCATGCCGAGAGGCACAGCTGAAGGGCTGCTCCCACCCCCAACCCCCACGGCCTACCTGACAGGCTCCAAGGAAGTGAAGGCTAACAGGGTCTCTGCCTAATTAAACCTGCATGTGTATATACGCTTTCTTTTGTCCATTTCGCCACCTCCTCTCTCATCAAAGCTTCTCTTATCCCTCACTTCTGGAAGATGGAGATGTGAAACAAATTTCCTCAGCTGGGTGTGGTGGTTCAGGCTTGTAATCCCAGTACTTGGGAGGCTGAGACAGGAGGATCCAGGTTCGTGGCCAGCCTCAGCTACTTAGTGAGGCCCTCCGCAGACTGGAGGTATAGCTCAGAGGTGGAATACTCCTGAGTTCAATCCCCAGTACCACAAGAAAGAAAGAAAGAAAGAAAGAAAGAAAGAAAGAAAGAAAGAAAGAAAGAAAGAAAGAAAGAAAGAAAGAAAGAAAGAAAGAAAGAGAGAGAGAAAGAGAGAAAGAGAGAGGAGGGAGGGAGAGAGGGAGGGAGGGAGGAAGGAAAGAAGGAAGGAAGGAAGGAAGGAAGGAAGGAAGGAAGGAAGGAAGTTTCCTTTCCTCTACCTTCCTTCAAAGCTGGCTCTGAATAAAACCTATTCTCCTGCTGATTGGACACCGATTATTTGTGGATCAGAAGAGCAGTAGCACCTAGCCACTTGCCCTGTGAGGTAACAGTTCCACCCAGCAAGGACACCAGTGGAAATAATACCCAAATGGAGATGGGCAACAGTGCCAGATTCAAAGTCTAATCAGAGTGATGATGGAAAAGTTACTGCCCTACTCCAGACCCCAGTTTCCTTATCCCAAAATGGGAACATCAGCAATCTATCTCATCCAATTATCAATATTTAATGAGACAGTACACAGGAAGAACTCAGTAAGTCCTAGTCATTCCTGTTGTTAGACGGCATGCAGAGTTAAACGCAGTTCCAGGGGGCACCTCTTAGCCATCTTGGTATCCCCAGCCCTTAGTGTAATGCCTGGCATACAGGAGATGCACATTTCAAATTTGTGCAAGAGAAGCTCTGAGTGGATGACTGTCTGACTTTGTGCTATTCTGTGACCAGACTGAAAGGCCCTAATTGTATCCTAAGGTCCTTGCGTGCAGGACACTACCTCTGTCTTCTCTGCCACTCGGCACATGGCTTGAACACAGAGGATGCTAACCGCCTGCCGATTTCCACTGCAGTGGAGTCCGTGGGATCACTCACAAGGAGCTGTGTGAGGTTTGGCAGCAGCTTTTCCCAGGAGTGTTGCCGAAGGCAGGGACTGTAAAAATCCGGGAAGTGCCAAGGCCACCTTAGCAAAGAAGAGGGCATTGTTTGGGACCAGAACCCCTGGAGAGTGAGGTCTTTTCCAATCAAAGGCCCAGTCACTGGCGTGTGTTCCACAAGCCCCTGGGGTCCAGCTCTCATTGTGCGGCCGAGCCACTGGGGGCGGGGGCCGCCCACCTCCCAGACTGTATCGATTAGCTGCTCCATCTGCCACTCGGCAAACAAGCAGCGCGGTCCCCCATTGGCTGAGAATGTCACCCATGGTAACAGATCCTCACAGCTGCCATCTGACCGCAGGACCCGCTGGGAGGGAATAATCAGAGCCTGAAAAGCAGTCAGCACACCAAGCTAAATGCGAAATGAAAAATAAATGTCTATTCTAATCTCCTCCCTTCCCTCCCTTCTCCACCCCGACTCCAATAAGATGGCCTCAGTGCATCAGACTTTATTGGCAAGTAGACTGTCACAGAAGGGGACTGGTGGCCCCCCAAAACAGGTTGCTTGAAGGTACTAGTGTAGTCTGTGGGCACTGTAACTCAGAGGCCTGCCCCAGATGGTTCTGAAGCTCTAGACCGTGCAGCCAAACCGCGTTCCGGCTATTCCAAGTTCCAAGTCTTTCTTGGGTCAGTTGATCCCTTGCTTCATTCATTTATTTATGCTTTTATTCTGTGTGTGTGTGTGTGTGTCCATCCTTCCTTCCTCCCCACCATTCTCCCTCTAGATTTTGTTTTCTCAACCCAGGACACTCTTCTCCTGGATTGCTCCGCCTTTTGTAGGCCCCGTCTTAGTCTCTTCCACTGGGGATTCTGACCTGCACACTCCCCCAACCTTCTAAGATGGCCCTGATGCTATTTTCCTTTGCACTCTGAGCTTCCCCTCACACACACCAGTTGTCTGTCCTGCCAGACCCAAAGCACCTAGAGAGCAGGAGTCTGGGCTGTGGAGCTTTATATTCTCAGCACCTACCATGGTGCCTGGCACACGGCAGATGCTCAATAACCATTTATTACAGGACTAAGCAAACACTGCCAGGTGCAAAGCAATCCTTACAGGGCCTCTGGACATTATCAGACTCTAAAGATGTCCGTGCAATGAGTTACTTTGTCAGTTACCAGTTATGGAACTAGCCTACGTTAAAAAGAAAAGGAAAGGAAAGGAAAGAAAACTCAAGGAATTGGTCAGAAGGGCACTGGAGTAGCTTACAAAACAGAAGGAGGAGCTTGGGGAGGAGGCAATTCAAGAGAACTCCTGGATGGGAAGCTCCGCAGATCTCTCTCTCTCTGCTCCCCCTTCCTCTCTTCCACTCTCATCCCTGCTTATTACTGGCATCAGCATCATGCTCTCCAACCTCAAAAGCAGCTCTGTGATCACATCCTTACCACTTCATGACTTTAAAGAAAGAAAAGCATTTCCCTCTCACGTTCCCAGGTATTAAATCTCAGGGAAGAATTCTACTGGCCTGACTGAGGTCACATGCCCATCTCTGGACCAATCACTGTGTCCAAAAGAAGAGACAGCTATGATAAGCCTAGTTGCCATGTGTCTATCCCCAGGGTGGGGCAGGAAGCGTAGCATAGAAGACAGAATCTATTACCCCAGATACACGAAAGGGTGCTGGGCCAACAATAAGCAATAGGTACATAGGCATGGAATGGACTCTTGTTTTCAAAATCCAAAAGGAATCAGAGTGGGTCCAAGAGAAATCAAACCACACACCAAAGAGATTCGGTGACTAGATCTTTGGGTCCTTTGTATTAGGCTTCTCTGGTATGATGATGCATACTTTAGTCCTCTTTTCTACTGCTCACACGTTTGTTTCAGGAACACATACACCATCTCCTAGTTACATCTGAGCTCTGCGAGGCCAAAGGCCAGAGAGTCAGTCCAGGCCTCACCCCTGGCACTTTGCAGGCTGCATCCACTTCCCGATGATTTACTTAACTCCTGTCTCTTTTCAGCTGAGTCCTTCTGACAAGCCATTGCCCACCTCCTCTTTCTAGAACCACATTGTCCTCATGTCACATTCCTATTGAAAAATGCACTAACTCTCTTCTTCCCCACCCTCTTACACTTCTAGGTCTGGGTTTCAAGCCCATGAACAATCTGGTTTCAGGCTACCTAAATGCTAATAGCAGTATTTTCCACGTTCCAGTCTCTGTCTCAAAGGTTACATGTGTTGACTCGTTTAAGCATATAAAGTTGCTACTCTTTTTATAGCACCTTTTCTTAGCACCTACTATGCACCTAACACTATACTAGCCACTTTCCACATCTGTCAAATTTGACCTCATTTATGCACATGTGAACTTTTCGACAGACTCATATTTTACAGATGTTTCAAGCGAAACTCAGGGAGACGATGCATTTCCCAGAGTCACGAGGAAAATAAGGGGCCAAGTTAGAATTCAAGCCACTGTCCGTCTGACTCCAAAACCTAACCTCTTCCTTCCAGGAGATGCCGTCTCCTAACTCCACCTTTCCTCTGAGGTGTCTGCAGGCATCTCCTCTGGGGTCCACCTGGTCCCTCGGCCCTCTGACACTGACCTGTCTACTCATTTTCCTCTTTGTGCTAGCCAATGCTCTTCCCCTCAGAGCCTTTTTGGAGCTCTCTCACCTTCATCCAGGAGAATATAACTCTCAATTTGCAGTCTCTCTGATCCTGAGATATTCATGCCCATCAACACTGAGACTCCAAGCAGAGCATCTTTCCTTCTTTCTACAAAAACTTCACTCCCTCTGTATCCTGCTCTGCCCTTTATATATAACTAAGGCGCATACAGGGATAATAAGTGGGGCACCACAAAATAGCATGCTTTCCCACATGACAGGCTCCCAACCTGGGGCATTTTATCCCCTCAGGGAACATTCAGCAATGTCTGGAGGCATTTCTATTTGTCACAACTGAGGACAAATTATTGCTATCTACTAGGTTAAGGCCAGGGATGCTGCTATGTGTCCTACCATGCAGCCCCTGCAACAAATATTGTTCTAGTCCAAAATGTCAGTAGTGCCGCACTTGAGAATCTCTGATCTCCATGGATAAGAGAAACTTCAAGTTGCCACTTAGCATTTGCATCTTCATTTTGGAACCTGAACTAAGTATCTTAATTTTGGATTCCAGAGATACCCCAGACCCCTTGTCTGTCTGTCTGTCTGTATGTCTTCCTTCCTTCCTTCCTTTTTTTCTTTCTTTCTTCCTTTTTCCTTCTTTCCTTCCTTCCTTTCTTTCTTTCTTTGATGGGGGGAGGGTAGAGATTTATCAATTCAGGTAGTCTTTTCCAAGAATCTACATTCGATCTTGATGATCCTCTCTATTGTATGTTTGGTTGTTTATTTAACCATTTTTTATTTTGCCTTTGTAAATGGCTGATAGTTTTCTTTTCATGCTTTTATTAGTGCATTGTAATTATAAATCATAGTGAGATTCAAAGGCATACCTTCATACATGCACACAGCACTCGGTAGGCCCCTCATCTCCCGTACACCAACAGACTCTCCTTCATTCTGTGGATGGTTTCTGGCACAAACCTAGCAGGCTTCCGAGAGACACATGAGATGTCTACTGTAGACAGTGTGTGGTATGATTTGAAGTATTACCATTATCACAATTCCTGGTTTCGAACCCCAAATCTACCACTTTCTCACCATAATTCACTTAATGTTTCTGAATATGAGCTTCCTCATCTATAATATGAGAGTAACATATTTGAGAATGATAAGCCAAGAAAAGTGCCAGACAAACTACTTAGCACAGAGAACGTTAGCTACTCACTTACATCCCGATAAGCAATCCAGACTTTATGATATTGTTATAATTGTGTTAATTCCTTTTTGACAAATGCACTGGCTGTTATTGTTTGAATTGCTGTTAATCCACAGCCACAGTCATTTGCTTTTGTGCAGGTAAGCTATGCCCTGTGGGCAAAGCCGTACAGCTACAAGCAGCAAGGTGAGCTCTGGCCAAGGTGAGATGCTTGGTACAGGAAGAGCTTAAAATGCCTGAATGTGGGAGCTGAGGGCCGAGGGCCGGGGGAGCTCAGCCATAAGTTAGGGGCAGACTACAAAAGGCCTGGCTGAGGCACTGGAACCCAGATCCTTAATGGAGACTTTTAGTGGGCAAGTGGCATATCAGGTCTGCCTTCAAGGAAGTCCACTGTGATAGTACTTTGGAGGGTGCTCACTTCCTTCATTAAAAACCCAGTTATACTGTCCCAACCTTTGTTCCTCAAGTCACTTTGTAGTGATAAAGAAGCAGCCAAGTCTATTACCACCCACAGTACTATCAGGGAATGTCATCCTTCCAAAGGCTCCTTGATAGCAGGCCTTAGAAGCCTTAATATATGCATGCCTTTTTACCTGGAGATTCCACTTCTGGAAACCTATCCTGAAGAAAGCATGACAAACATGCCAAATATTTACCTGTAAGAAAGCTCACAGCTGGCATGCTGGCTCATGACTGTAATCCTAGTACTTGAGAGGCTGAAACAGGAGAATTGCAGGTTTGAGGCCAGCCTCAGCAACTTAGTGAGACTCTTAGTGACCTAGCAAGATCCTGTTTCAAAACAAAACAAAATTTTCTTTTTTTTTATTTCTATTTTTTATTTTTCAGCACTGATTTTTTTTTATACATTTCTTGGGTATAACAGGGTTACATAGACATTTATGACATATCAATCATTGTCAGATCACAAATAGCACCACTTCTTTGTTTTACACGTATAGCCCACATTCTTAACATAGCCTGGTAAAGCAAACTTTCTAGAGTCATAAAATCATACTCCTTTAGGGTCATATATCAAAACAAAATCTTCAAAGGGCTGAAGGTATAGCTTGGAGGGAGAATGCTTCTGGGTTCAATCTCCAGTACCACACACACACACACACACACACACACACACACACACACAAAAAAAAAACACCTCACTTTAGCATCAGTTGTAGAAGTGAAAAGTTGAAACCCTTTCAGTCCAGTAATAATTAACTGGTTTAGTAAGTTAAAATACAATGAATTACTATGCAGCCATTAAAGCTACATTATTAGCATGTAGAAAAACAGTTTTTTTAAAGAAATTAGACACACTCATGTATAATACACACACACACACACATCTATATATATTATACATAACCTTTGACCCAGCTATTTCTTTTCTGGTGAGTTATCCTATGGAATTAATGAAGGCAGTAATAACATATCTAAGTATGTGTGCATACAGACATAAACCAACACATAAGCACAGAAAAATAGTCTGAAAGTATTACTGGTGCTAGCTAGAGGTGAAGGGATTATGAGACATTGTTTTCTTCTTTTAGTTTTTTATTTCCAAGTTTTCAGTTATTCCTAATAGGAGCATCTATAATATTTATAATGAGAAGATTTTAATTTAAAAAAAAAAGGTAAAGAAAGCTCCTTACCATCTATTAGACGGTTCTATGTCTGTCAAGAATGTTACCCCAGCGCAATGTTCAATATCAGGCGCTGGACACGTGGAAAGGTCCCTCAGCACTAGGTAAATTCCTTAACTTGGTAAAATGTTAGTGATCACCCAGTAATTAAGCCTGGTGGAATTTTCTACAGTTTCTGATCATACTCCACTTTTTTTTTTTTTTTTTGTGGTACTGGGGATTGAACTCAGGTTGAACTCAGGGGCATTCTACCTTCGAGCTATACCCCCAGCCCTATTTTTTATTCTTTATTTTGAAACTGGGTCTCACTAAGTTGCTGAGTGCCTTGCTAGGTAGCCGAGGCTGGCTGCAAACCCAGATCCTCCGGTCTCAGCCTCCCAAATGCTGGGATTACAAGCATGTGCCACCATACCCCGCCACTTTTTTTTTTTTTTTTTTTTTAATCATTAGAGGGAGATAGGTTAAGCTACAGTTTGAAAATGGCCATCAATTTTCTTTAGATGCCAGTATATTTTCTATTTGGTACAATACTGAATTTAGCATCTTCTGAGCTACCAACATCTGTCCAGCTGCATCCTAAGTGATGTGGGGCTATGAGGAAAACAGAACCTGTCTGAGTGCTTTCCTCAAATGACTCGTATCCCATCCAGGGTACATGATTCATGTGAAAGAGAAGCTAGGGGTAATTCAAAGTCACCTGTGGTCAAGAGCAAGACCATCGGGGAAAAGTGCTGAGTGGTAGGAAGGTCCAAAGGGGAAGGGAGGTATGCATTAAAGGGATCAGGAAAATCTTCACACATGAAATAGATAGCATAGCATTAAAGAGAGGAGCTGTGGCATCAAAGGCAGAAAGACAGGAACAAGTGGAGTGAGTGTCAGAGACGGTAAGAGGCCAGCGTGGCCCATGCACTCAGAACTTTTTGAAGACTGCAGAGTGAGGACAGTTTAGGGTGGATCCTAACTCCAGGGACAGGAGTTTGTGCAATGGTATCCTCAGGGGGGAAAAAAAACTCTGGGTCTAAATGTAACCAAGAGATAGGTGACTTTTAAAATAGGAAGTAGGAAACTGGACATGATGGCGCATACCTATAATCCTAGTATTTGGGAAGCTGAGACAGGAGGATCGCAGGCTCAAGGACAGCCTCAGCAACTTAGTGAGAACCTATTTCCAAAAGAAAAATAAAATAGGGCTGGGGGTATAGCTCAGAGGTAGAATGCCCCTGGGTTCAATCTCCAGCACCACAAAAAAATAAAATATCAAATAGGAAGAGGATGCTGATAAATCAAGCGTCAATCACCTAGAAACCATCTGAAAGATTAAAAAATATAAGCAGGGGGGACAATAATAAATTCTTTTAAATGAGCCCCAGACCAACACCAAAAATATGGGGGTTTTTTGTTTGGCTGGTTTGGGGGGTTTTTTGTTTGTCTTTTGTGGTACTGGGGATTGAACTCAGGGGCATTCTACCTCCGAGCTATACCCCCAGCCCTATTTTTCATTCTTTATTTTGAAACAGAGTCTCACTAAGTTGCAGAGTGCCTCACTAGGTAGCTGAGGCTGACTGCCAACCCTGATCCTCCAGTCTCAGCCTCCCAGGTACTGGGATTACAAGTGTGCGCCACCACGCCCAGCTTAAAAATATGGTTTTAGAAAAGGGGCAATGGTGATTCCTTTCAGCTTGAAGCAGGCTTCAGAAATCGCAAAGAGGTGGCAGGAGATGAACAGGCTCAGAAAAAGGACGCTCACACTAATAAAACGGTGGCTGAGAAATCAGGACGAAACCCCAAGTAGGGGAAAACTTGTTTCTGTCCCCAAAGTGGGAGTTCTGTAATGAGTGAAATTCATTATCTTAAACTTTGGGCTATGATGTGTAATTGTTAACCTCTGCTGCTCTAGTTCAAGGCTCCCTTCAGTAAAATATATTGTTCGCCATCAAAGCTGATGTGGATTAGGGGCTGAGCACGTGCCCTCCCTTTTAGGTTATATTAATATACCAAAATCGATAACATGCCATAGCTTTCAGAAGCGGTAATAAAACAGCCTAAAATATTCCCAGAATATGTCTATAAATTATTTGTTCAATGTACTTATGTTAAAAAGGTTGTCAGTTACAATGCTCTGGAAGACTCTAAAATTACAAGCCATCGTATTTGTATTTGATAAAGCTCTTGCTGTTTTGGGTCAGAGGGGGTTATGCTGTGAGGGAAAAAAAATCATTATTTTCCCTAATAAATAAATTACTTGCCTATATTTCATGTATCACTCAGGCCAGCGAGTATTGAAGGCTTAAATAATAAATAACAAATAGCTCCATTCATTTATTAATCATGATGCATCACTTGTGAGTCCATGTGTGTGTGTGTGTGTGTGTGTGTGTGTGTGTGTGTGTGTGTTGAGAATATGAGTTTTCTTTTAGAGCTTTGTGGGTGACAAACTGAATAGCAGTCAACTGAAGCAGGACCCAAATCATGCTTCCAGGATTATTAACATTTTTCCAAGTTAAGGAAACCATCTAGAGCTGAGAGATATTTCCATCGGGCCAGAGCCTGATGCTGAGGACCGTGCTGGGGTAACATGCTTGAAAGATAACAGAGCCATCTGATGGATTCATCCAGAGATCCACTAAAACCACTTCCCTTTATAATTAACTTCTTTCAATGGAGCACTGGGACATATAGACTTCTAGGGAGAAAAGAGAGGGAAAAGAAGACGATCAGACACTTTCCCAAACCCTCTCCTTTTATTTAGCAAAAGAAGAAAAGAAGTGAGCTATGTCTGTTTGGGGCAGTTTTCTATCACCGTGAGTCCTGGTTCATCAACTGATCCCACCAACCAATCTATCAATCTCTACCATACTACCACAAAGCAAGCTTCACTATTACCCACAGGGCCTCTCCTTCTATTGGAAGCAGGCAGGGGCAGGTCAACGCAGGATACCCACCCCTACAAAAAGCCAGCTAAGAAATATATTGCGCTATACTCCAGTCCCCGAGGAATACCTGGACCATGAAAACAGCTGGACCTTGCAATGAGTTACTGTTGGCACCGGGCCAGGGCGAAAGCAATCAGCCTTGCAGTGAATCCTGAAACAGATGGGTCCCCTCTGTTTGTCCTTCTTTTCTCCATATGCCTAGGGCAAGCACAGGGCTTGGGGGGGAGCTCTGGGGACATGCACATATATTTAAAAGGACATAAGTCTCAGGACTTTTTCATCATGAATTGCATTTTTCCCCCACATTATTTAGCTCCCGGGTAAAAGATCTTTCACCTGCTGAAAATACATGTGAAAAACCTGCTTGCTCCAGCGACCTGGCTAATTGGACCCTGGAAGATTGGGTGGAAGACTCAAGTTCTGCCCACCGCTTGGGGCCCGTTGCTCCTTGGCACCCTGGACAAATCACCTCCCGTTCCTTGGTCTCTTCTTTATGTGACCCTCACCACTGAAAGCCACATGAAGCAGAGCACAGCAGGCTGCCACACCATGAGCCTTGTTTAAAGAACAGGGTCAGCTCCTCGCTGTGAACAGACTTTCTTCTGTGGAAGCAGGTTCGTGTTTATCTTTCAAGTTCCAGCAGCAAACTCAAGATTGCCAACATGTGCTGCCCAGCTGCTGCAGCACCTGATTTATGAACAAATCTGCATATAATTGTGTTGGTTTTTTTTTTTTCCTGGTCGATTTTTTTTTCTTTAAATAAAATGGCTTAGTCCAGGCTGCATAAAGCCCCAATTCTAAAGTCATATAATTTTATGGACAAGAGGCAGGGGTGGGATTGTGGGGAGTTCTTTTGTATGGCACCTGAACTCATTAAAATCCTAAATTCCATAATTTTACACTACCATGTGCCACAACTGAACGGCCTAATTGCTCACCATCTTTATGAGAACCGCAAATGGAACAGGGAAGCCAGGGAACAGGTGGGAAGGCACAGTGGGGTTTGGGGCCAAGGCCTTTCAAGAGGTAGTTACAAGAAGAGACCCGGACAACTTCGTATTGAAAGCGACTTGACTTTCTATGAAGACCTGAGAGTTGCCAAGATTCCACAGTAGGGCAAGGTGTGTGTCATAAGAGAGATTTCCCCCCCCCCCAAAAAAGAGATCTTGTTATTGTTGTTGTAGTCATTATTGTTATTGTTGTTGTTGTTGTTGTTGTTCTTGTTCTTGTTTTGGGGATTCAACCCAGGAGCATTCTACCTCTAAGCTATACTCCTAGCCCTATTTTCTTTTTATTTTGAATGAAGTTCTCACTAAATTGCTGAGGGTCTTGCTAAATTGCTGAAGTTGTACTCAAACCTGTGATCCTCCTTGTCTTGACCTTCCAAGTACTGGGATTGCAGGTGTGCACGACAACACCCAGTTCTAGATATTTTGTGGTGACCATATAGTTTTGTTGTTGTGGTTTTAACATCAGGTACTAGGGAATGAGGTTAAGGATCCATGGCTAACAATCGTATTTCTACCTATGCATTAATAGGTCCCTAGACACAAATAAAGGTTGGATCTTATACTTTATCCCCACCCCCAAAAGTGGTGCAGATGCCAGGAGATCAAGTGTCCTTCCTGGCCCTCATGACAGCAGCTGGCGACCTGGAAGTCATAGGTATGAAAAGTCACACTAATTCTCCAGTGAAAACAATTGAATAACAAGATCAACTGTCATTTTCAGCATCCTGGTTGATAACTTGCTTTTTTTTTTTTTATTATTTGCGAAGAACATTAGCCCCTTTGAAGACGATGTAATAATCTAGTGATTGTGGAAAAGAGCCCAGAAATGCGGAGTGAGGAAGATATTTCCAGCATGTTCTTTCATTACATACTAATCCTAGAAAAGACGATGTTAGTCAAGCCCCAGTTGTCATATGCATTTCTCAAGACCAAACCACCAAGCTACCTGCTTTCTTCTCATAAAATGATCACACTTCCAAAGTCCAATAATTCATGCGTGACTCAAGAAGCCTCCCTCCTAAATATCAACAGCACCAGTTTTAGACTGTAATGCTAGGAAACCAGGAGATAGGAGAAGACCAAGGTGATGAGATCCAGAAATCTACTAAGTTGAAAGAGGTTGGAAGATATCAAAGGACCAGGGAAGTTGGGAAGTCCATACAGATCAGCAATGGAAACCATGAGTGAGGTTGTTCAGATGAGGCACAAAGTGTGAAAACCTGAAATAAACATTAATGTTGAATGGAAATTGGATGGATGGATGGATGGATGGATGGATGGATGGATGGATGGATGGATTTCAGTGGTAACAGTTGAACAGATCTGATCTCAGGAAAGAGAGTGCTAGAGTGGTAACTGAGCAATGCTGTGTACCCTGAAGGTGATTACAATCAGAAGTTGCTGGGAATACTGCTAATGAATACTGTTCCTTAACTAAAGGACAGAGATGACTTCCCGGACATCTGCTAAGGCTAAAATTATAAACATGCTCTTGTTCCCCAAAGGACCTTTCCTGAGACAGCTCCACAGCTCCTAAATGTGGCCAAATCTCTGTCCACTCAGCAGTATTTCCAACAAGCACTGCCAATTTCTTCAAAAATGTGCAGAAAGATCTCCTTCTCTCTGAACCACAGGGGCAGGCTGTTTCAGCTTAATCCTCAGCAAAGGCCTGAGTTCTCATACCAAGAACGTAGTGTCTTGCATGAGGAACTCACGGACACAAAGTGGGGACCAGAGGAATGTGTCGAAGAAAAAGGGATTTCTTATTAGACCCAGTAATTAGAGAGTGTGCCTGATACAGGAGAAAGAAAACAGCACGAAGTGTCCAGCTTCTAGCTTTGCTAATTCCAAAATTAGGCCCCAAATAACATATAGGACAATGATTTCTTGTTCGCTTCCCATCTCACTTTCTCTTGATTATCCTCAGAATCTGTCTCCAGGTGCTTTCCTCCGAGTCCCCGACATTCCTGACCACTGAGCAGTGCATATCAGTCCCAGTCTTTAATATTCAAACCCTCTGCATCCACGCATCACCCAATCTTAATGACAGTCTGATGAGGTGGACACCATAATTATTTCCATTTAGCAGATAAAGAAAAGGCTCAGCAAAAAAAAAAAAAATTGATTAAAAGTAACCTCGTATTGATGCTGGCATTTCATAGTGGGTCTTCTGGTGAATTTATTTGTCCTTTGCTCTTATGAATCTCCTACTTCCTAAAGACTTGGCTTTCTCGTTGGCCTGCCAGGTTCCTATTTGCCCAGCTGTCTACTCACAACTGATCCTGCTCTGCAGAATGGTAACGGATACGGAGGTATCTCATAAACTACAACAAGCCACACAAATGTGAAGGCTTATTTGTGTACGTGAACGAGTGTGTGTTGCGTTCATTTTTGTTTCTGTCTGGTTTCCCACTTTTACTTTACCTGTCTCCTGAATTTCACCTGCAATTCAGACTCACTAACTAGAGCAAAGCCCTCCTCCTAGGCTAGCCCCCATACATTTACAATATGCCTTGAAGCTCCCAGCCCCGGTTCCTTTCAAATTTAGAAATGACCTGAGGCCACTTCTGTCCTAGACCCAGGGGTGATGGTGCTGCCTTGCCAACAGAAATCTTTATGAAACATCCTCTCCCCCCAGCGTCCCTACATCCCTCGCAATGATTCCCACTGTCCTTCAAATCGATCTCATATGTATTCCTATAAAGCTTGAAATAGCCTTTCCTAACATATTCCCACATTACCAATAAAGAAGCCCCATTAATTCCAATGAAAACAGTGACCTGTTTGAGCATTTACTCTATTTCTGGCACTGGGATAAGCATCTTCCATACATTTCCCTCATTTAATCCTCATAATATCTCTGTGAAAGATAGAAAATGTAATCTCCATTTAGTGGCTAGCAGAACTGAGGTTAGGAATATACACAAGATCACAGGTGCTTGGAGGCCAAGCCAAGCTTTAAAACAGATCTTACATATGTCTCCTAAGACCTGGGCTCTTAGTTACTATGCTATACTCCATAATAGAAGAGATTGATATTTTTTTCTTTATTCTCTGAAATGGCTTTCCAACTCTTCTACGTTCACTAGACATCTCCCCACAGATTCCGGACTCCAGGCCAAGCAAATCACATGGAGAACTCCACAGAAAGCACCCTGTGCCACCTTTTTGCCTCCTGGCACTTGGTTTGATGTCCTACAAAAGAACTGCTCCCCAGCGCAGCAGTTCTGATTTAGGAGGGCCAGGACAAAGCCCAAGGCTAAGAAATCCCCAAAGAGATACTGATGCTCCCTGTTCAAAAGCCACACACTGAGACCACTGGACCAGGAAACTCATGTAACTTATCATCCAACTGAGCGCACATGAAAGGAACAAGGAGCCCTGGTGATTATCATAATGCCCATCAGCCAGGAGTGCCGGGGCAAGCCAGGACAGGTGACCACCTCTCCATGTGCCTCCTATCCCACACAGCTGTGTTCATATGCCAGCTTGCTCCAAAGCCACATACTGAAAGTACTAGGTGAACAGAGACTGGCCTCCACAGGGGGATGAGAAGAACATCCAGATGCTAAGCCAAATGACATAGACAGACAAGGAGCAGGGGGACGTGATACTACACACAAGTCTTGCACTTCTCCAACTTTTCTGTTACATCCAAAGGGAAAGAAGTCAGGTATGGTGACCTGTGCCTATAATCCCAGTACTTGGGAGGCTGAGACAGAAGGCCTGCCTTAGCAACTTAACGAGACCCTGTTTCAAAATAAAAAATAAAATAGGGCTGGGGGTATAGTTCAGAGGTAGAATGTCCCTGAGTTTGGTTCTCCAGGACCAAAAAGTGGGGAGGGGAGACTATTGGAAATTAAAAGGCGTAGAAGAGAGAATAGAGCCCATTGCCTCTTTCTCTAGCACTATGGCATGGAGGCCCAGGATGGAGCTTCTGTGAAGGGACCCATTGTTGGGTTAGCAGAACATCTATCTCCCCGTCTCTGCAGTTCCCTAGAAGCAGAGAGGGGAGAGTCTCAGCCAAGGTGAAGCGCCTGGGGTTTTGCAACAAATTGTCTCCCTCTTAGGAAGAAAGAAAATCAGTACAAGAATAAATAGAAAGAGGAAGGGATGGGGAAGGCACATTAGTGAAATCATACAAAAAAGTCTGACATGCTTTCAATAGAAAATCAACCTTTTGACCCTGCATGCCACATATCATTGCCTTGCACATTGGTCAGACAATTGTGTTTTATAACACCAACAAGGGAGCGACACAAATCCGGAGCGGTGCAACACATACCCTCACAGAATCCAAGACCATCTCCTATGGTTGCCAGTTGCCAGTGCTAGAAACCTTAGCATTTCACCAGGCAAGGGTCCGTGAGACCTCTGAGGGAGGCATAGCTCCCTTTATTTCTTCCTGGCTCCCTTTATTACAATTCCTTCTAATTTAAAATTTATAATGAATGCAAACAATAATCAGTTTGTAAATACTGTTTTTAAGTTCACTAGAGCTTTGCAGAGATATTCCTTCTAGGTAACAAGTATGTGGCTCATTACTCTCTCATTAGCAAGATAGAAATAAAGATGAAAAAAAAGAGAGAGAGAGAGAGAAAAGAAAAAAAAAACACCCACTCCAAAGATATTGTCGGAGTCTAATTGCCTGCAAGGAATTCTTAATAATGTTTACTAATGCCTTTCAGCCTTGCCAATTTTATAATGCTCATTCCAGATTCCAGGTGTAACGTCTGTGGTTCCTGCTGTGATTGTAGTTCCTGAGTTTACACACCTTGAACGGGGGATTTCGAGAGTTTTTAGCCCCATCTTATGTCCCCAGAATGCAATCACATCCACCGGGCTTCAGAAGGCAAATCTGAAGCTCTGACACTTTTATTTAAAATTAAATCTCTAATTGGACAAGACCTCCCATTTACCTGAACAAGACACAACACCAGCTAGACCTAGCTCACAGAGAGCAAGGCTGCAAGAGTGAATGTTTTGCCAGACACCACAAGAGGCTCAAAGGCATTTCCCCCTTATCTCCCAGAAAGCCTGGTTAGGGCTGATTATTTTTTTCTGTCTGAAACATAGATCCTTTGTTTACAATCCTCCTGGGATGTTCTAGGAATCTAAAAGCAAATTAAAATATTTTACAGAAATGTTAAGTCCAGAGCTGGGCGTGGTGGCATACACCTGTAATCCCAGTACATGGGAGACTGAGACAGGAGGATCCCAAATTTGAGATCAGCCTCAGCAACTTTGAGAGGCCCTCAGCAAATTATTATATTTATCCAAATAAAGGATAAAAAATAGGGCTGGGGATATAGCTCAGAGGTAGAATCCCCCTGAGTTCAATTCCCAGTACTGCAAAAATAAATAAATAAATAAAATAAAAATGTTGACTATAGTAGAATAGTACTGTCTCACAAGTGTATACTGGAACACAGTTTCAACAATTTTGTATGTCTTATGGCTACATTTTTTTTTTTTTTTTTTTTTTTTTTTTGCGGTACTGGGGATTGAACTCAGGGGCATTTTACCTCTGAGCTACACCCTCAGCCCTGTTTTTTATTCTTTATTTTGAAACCGAGTCTCACTAAGTTGTGGAGTGCCTCACTAGGTAGCTGAGGCTGGCCGCCAACCCAGATCCTCCGGTCTCAGCCTCCCGAATGCTGGGATTACAAGCGTGCACCACCACGCCCGGCTGAAAGATGACCTTTGCATGTCAAGAAACAAAGGCAGGGAATTGGTCAATCAATTTTTTGCAGATAGAGAACATATCTACTGGAGGTTCATCTTCTCTACCCCTTCCCAGCCAAGGCCTACTCAGATTAAATCACTTCTCTCCCTCTTTCTTCTGTCCCCTAAAACAGCTGGAATGAACTTTTATTTAAGTCTCTATGGGGTCAGGACTGAGTTGTAAGTCTTTCATTTTGGCAGCGGATTTTGAGGAGAAGCAAATTAGAAGCGGATTTTCTCTGTCTCCTGTATGTTGGTAAGTCCTTCTGCTTAGTTTTATGGTGAGGAGGCGCCATCACTCCCTCAAAACTCCTTGTCATGCTAATGGTGGAAAGAGGACTTTTTGAATGGATTTGTCTGCAGCAGTCTACTGTTGGTTACACAGGGAAACCTAGCAGAGAGCTGTGAACGCCCAACAAGGTTCATAAAAAATATATATATTGAAAAAAGAAAAGATGCCATCATTTCTAAATACCCAGCCAAAATCAGGCACAGTGCCGGGATCTGGGGTCCATTTCCTAAACAAGCCCAGTCTCCAATGAGTAAGCAAAAGATCCTTTTGGTCCAGGACAGAGGAAGAGATGTGAGCTAGGGCGCAAGGGTCCTGACATCCACCGTGTCATCTTAGGCAAGGTGTGGAACTTCGCTGAGCTTCAGTTTTGGTATCTGTAAGACAAAGCTGTTTAACCAGAGAGTTGGTACTTATGTTACAATGTGTGGGGCTGAACCTTGGCTCTACCATTTGTTGGAGGGGCAGGGGGTAACCTTAGGCAGGTTACTTAAGCAGAGTGTGCCTCAATTTCCCAACTTGCCAGGTGGAGATAACTATACTACTTACTTCCCAGGTCTGTTTTGAGGATTATAGTACAGCTATAAGAAAAATATAATACAGGTTGTAAGAAAAACAGGACAGGTATAAAGGACTAGAATGATGCATGAAATACAGTACTTGATAGACCCTGGGTGCGGCTGCTGGTAAATATTTTGGGCGTAGCCAGGGGTGGTGGTACACGCCTGTAATCCCAGTACTTGGGAGGCTGAGACAGGAGGATCTCAGGTTCGCGGCCAGCCTCAGCAGTTTTGTGAGGCCCTCTGCAACTTATAAGACCTTGTTTCAAAACTAAAAAATAAAATTGGGCTGAGGGTGTAGCTTGGACATATTATGCCCCTGGGTTCAATCCTCAGTACAACAACAACAACAAATTCTGTTGTAACTCACTGAAACCAGCCAGTGCAGGGAGGTCAGAGTAGCCATCCCTCTGGACTTTCAGCAAAAGGCCCCTGACTTCCTAATGACTTTGTCCCAGCACAGACTCCGTCCCCAATGACTCCGAACCTGGACCCTGCCTCCAGGGAGAGGCCTTTTTGGCCATCCCTCTTGTAAAAATACACGTACAGATACCAAAGTTTAAATTCCACTTTCCCAAACCCACACGTGGCAAGTACCAACTCCTGCTTGCTCCGGCCGCCCTACAAAGGCCTTGCTCAGGTGCTCGTGTGGTGACATAGGGTATCTCTAGCTCTAGGATGGATTTTACAGTTCATTGGCTGGGTGATCTTGACCAAATCATTCAGCTTCTTGGCCAATTTCCTTTTGTGGGAGGAAAAACAGAAAGTGTACAACCACATCTTGCATGATTCTAGATGTAAGAAAGTGAGATAATAAAATATTCACAGCTACTCTTTATTGAGGAACTACTATATTGCAGGCACTATCATACACGTTTTGCAAGCTGTTTCGGTTAAATAATCCTCAGGACAATCAATCCTGAGATAAACACACTTGCTAATTGCTTAGACCTCAAAGTCATTCTTAAATCTCTCTTCCATTCCACATCAATCTATGAGCAAACCTTTGTGGTTCTTCCTCTTAAAAACAGATGCAAGCCGGGCGTGGTGGCGCATGCTTGTAATCCCAGCATTCGGGAGGCTGAGACCGGAGGATCCGGGTTCGCAGCCAGCCTCAGCTACCTAGTGAGGCACTCGCAAATTAGTGAGACTCGGTTTCAAAATAAAGAATAAAAAATAGGGCTGGGGGTATAGCTCGGAGGCAGAAGGCCCCTGAGTTCAATCCCCAGTACCACAAAAAAAAAAAAAAAAAAAAAAAAACAGATGCAAGCCGGGCATGGTGGCGCACGCTTGTAATCCCAGTCTTTGGGAGGCTGAGACTGGAGGATCCGGGTTCACGGCGAGCCTCTGCTACCTAGTGAGGCACTCCACAACTTAGTGAGACTGGTTTCAAAATAAAGAATAAAAAATAGGGCTGGGGGTATAGGTTGAAGGTAGAATGCCCCTGAGTTCAATTCCCAGTACCAAAAAAAAAAAAAAAGATGTAGACCCCTACTTACAATTCTACCTCCACTACCTAAGTCCTCCAAGCTATCTGGACCACCGTAATGGCCTGCTAACTAGAGTCCTGGGTATTTTTAAAGCTTAAAACCAAGATAATAAACTGATTTTTAAAACATTTTCTATTTATCTGCTTGATAAATATGTGAAATGGTGATGTATATGAGCAAAGCTATACCTTTAAAGCAATGAAGTTTAAAACTGTGGTTTTTGAAGGCCAGAAAGTTGGCAAAGTATCAAAGGCCATTTGCTCTATTTATTATTATTATTATTATTATTATTATTATTATTATACTATGTTATTATATCATTATTATATTATTATTATAATACACATTTGAGTATTTTGTTAATGGGTCAGCAATATTTGGATAAATTATTAAAATAAATATGTATATATTCACAAATCATGATTCAGCCTATAAAATTTTTCTTGCCTAATTTGAGCAAAATTAATTTTATTATTATAAGCAAGACTTTCACATAGTTTATGTTATATTAATTGTAATGATCTAAAAGATTTGAAAGTGATTTTACTCAGTGCATACAGTTGGAAGTTTCAAAGTTATTTAATGTAACTGTACAAATTCAAAACATCTAAAATTGTTTTTTGCAAAAATGCTACTTTTATTCTAGGACATTTAGATTACTTATTAAATTAAAGGAAATTTAATTTACATTAATGAATGCCAATATCTTAAATAAAATTATTTAAATAAAGCTGAAATTTATTTACTTTATAAAACCTAATTAAATCTTATTAGATATTTTTATAGACATGAAATTATTTATAATAATTCTAGCTTAAAAAGCCACCTGGTTGCCAATGTTGAGGTTCAACACCACACTTCACACTTTTTAACCACTGGATAAACATAGTATAAAAAGATACCTACAAATTAAAGAGTAAAATGAATCTTTCTAGTACTGCAAAATGTTCCTCAGCCTCTACCTGCAACTGAAAAATCACGAATGCTTTCAGAATCAACTTTTCTTATAGGAAGTAAAACGAGAAAATGAATGGTCAACACTACTAGAAAATAATACTTCAAGCCGGGCGTGGTGGTGCATGCCTGTAATCCCAGCATTTGGGAGGCTGAGACCGGAGGATCTGGGTTCACAGCCAGCCTCAGCTACCTAGTGAGGCATTCTGCAACTTAGTGAGACCATGTTTCAAAATAAAGAATAAAAAATAGGGCTGGGGGTATAGCTCAGAGGTAGAATGCCCCTGAGTTCAATCCCCAGTACCGCAAAAAAAAAGAATACTTCAGTCTGCAAAACTTTCTTGGTATCAGCGATATGAGTGGTAGAATTCCTCAAGTGAATTTGTCTTTCCCTCCACCTAAATACTTCATCCACTCAAGTCCTTCCCATACATTGAGGTGCCGTCAGCAACAGCCCAACCCTCAGTCCAACCTTTACAGCATTTGGATGCAGCGGCCTATTATTTTGAGAACCCAGGGCAAGAGAACGGAGAAATGTTCCTCTGGGGACTCAGCAGTCAGGGCTGAAGGTTGCTTTGTGTCTACACAGAGCAGTGAGTCACAAGGAATGGAGCCCCACACATGTGCTCACAGTTACGCTTTCTATGATCAGAACCCTCTGAGTCTCTTCTCTGGATTTCAGGTCAACGGTGCCTATAAGATTCTCTATGGTCTGGCTCCTGGGCACCGCTCCATCCATCTCCTGTCAGCGTTCTTCCTCCATGGTACCAATGCAATGAGGTCTGCCTTCTTGCAATTCCTGGAAGAGATCTGCCTCTTTGCAATTCCTTGATGAGATCTGCCTTCCTGATGTTCCTTGATCTTGAGGGCCATGGCAAGCACTGCAGGAGATTTGCTGCCCCCTCTGTCTGGAATGTCTTTCTGCTAGATGTCGGTGTGACTCCCAGCCCCGGGACTCCATGTCTCTGCTCAATGCCACCTTGTTGAAGAGGCCTTCCCGACCACATTAAAAATAGTACTTTTAACACCTGCTCTTCTCTTACCCTGATTGTATTTTCCTCTTCATAACACTCATATAGCTGACATGAAATGTAATATTAATTTCTTTCTCACCTACTCTTCCCAGTAAAATGTCACACTTGTTCCCCAAATGCATTATAGTACAATCTCAATAAATGCTGAGTGGATGGGAGGCACGCACTATTACTGATCCTCCCTCCCTCCTTTTTTTTTTTTTTTTTTTCTTCTACACTGTGTTCTCCTTGCTTTGGGGGAAGCTGGGTTTGGGGGTATGCTTAGATGGGATTCCTTAAATACTATGGGGAAGAATTTGTTGTAGTTTCTCAGAAACTTGAGAGCAGCAAGGATACACCAGGTGTGGGTCTGACCTATTGTGCCTCCAAGTGAAGGATAGATGACAGAGGTGTCGGCAGCATCTCAAAGTTATGGCAAGAGAGTAAATGACAATGGCTGTCACTTCTAGGACCAGCTGGCTTTTGCAAGTGATCCATGCTTCCAGGGGTTACCACTGCTGGATCTAATTAAGTGGTTCCCTGCATTTTCTCCTCCCTGTCCGCATCACTCTCTATTGTCAGAAAATTGAGGTCAGCCTCCTTGCTGCCTGTGCTCGCTTTTTTCTTTTCCTACCATTATTGGAGCCTGGACCATATGCCCAGCACTATTCTTAGCACTTGCTGTGTTCTTTTTTTTTTTTTTTTTTTTTTTGGCGGTACTAGGGATTGAACTCAGGGGCATTCTACCTCCGAGCTGCACCCCCAGCCCTATTTTTTTTTTTTATTCTTTATTTTGAAACAGGGTCTCACTAAGTTGTGGAGTGCCTCATTAGGTAGCTGAGGCTGGCCTTGAACCCGGATCCTCCAGTCTCAGCCTCCCAAATGCTGGGATTACAAGCGTGCGCCACCACACCCGGCTACTTTCTGTGTTCTGTCTTTTTTAACCTTCACACTGACCCGCAAGGCAACTCCCATTGTCGTCCACATTTTACAGATGAGGAAGACGAGATGCAGAGAGAGATGCTTTTTCAAGGCAAACAGCGGCAGAGCCAGTTTTCTGCTGGTTTTGCTCCTCCCTGAAGCCTGTGCTTTTCCCCCACTCTTCTCTTTGCCTCTCGGAATCCACTGAGACACTTCGGTGGAACCAGCATTCACTGGGCACCTCCTAGTGGAATGCCGTAGAAGGTTCTCTGGAGGACACCGAATATGAATATATGGTCCACGTCCTTGAATTCCTTTCCTCTAAAAGGAGAGGCACGATGCTCTCATACCAAACCAAACTGTGGGATTTGAGCTCTTGACAGCATAAATGGCATGGTGCTCTGGAAATAGGGAAAAAAATAAATGAGTACTTTACCCTAAAGGATGCCAATGCAATAGAAATCTGTTCTCTGTGTGCAGAGATAAACATGTGAAGGAGGTTTGCATTCACCTGTGTATTCACCGCACCATGTGTCTTGATATTTTATCACGTGCCTAGAAATAAGTTGGGTGTTTGGCCAACTAAACAGAGCACTTTACAGGAGAAAATTCAATGCTCAAGGGGTGGATCTGTCTGGGCTCCGTGAGGAATGGTGGGAATGGGAGGCTGCCTTTCTGCTTCCAAAGATCCTAGTAGGAAAAAATGTCCTGAGCACGCTTTCTTTCCTGCCCAGAGCAGAAGAACATTTTGTAACCAGGAACTGCTAAGTGGGCCCTGGAGAGCCTCTCTAGTGCCAGGTCAGATGCCAATGGAGGGTCTCGCTGGTACCTCTCCTGGTGATGCTAAGCGGTCAAAGAGGCAGGTTTTCATCTTGGCTTCAGCACGTGAGCCCTCTGATCCCAGACAAGTGAGTGAGCCTCTCTGGGCCTCGTTTTCATCAATTATAGAATGCAGAGAGACTATCCCTTACTTCATAGAGTAACTGTCAGGATTCAATGAGATGAAGTCTTTTAAAATGCTCCCTCGGCCGGGCATGGTGGCACATGCCTGGAATCCCAGCACTTGGGAGGCTGAGACAGGAGGATGGCAGGTTTGAGGACAGTTTCAGCAACCTAGTGAGATAGACTCTCGGCAACTTAGGGAGAACTGTTTCAAAGTTAAATAAAAATAAAAAGGCTGGGGGGGTGTAACTCAGAAGTAGGACACCCTTGGGTTCAATCCTAAGTAGCAGATGTATGCACATGCAGACACACACACACACACACACACACACACACACACACACACACACACACACACATATCCTGGCATATACTGAATAAACTGAATTCCCCTACTTCCGCTGGGTGACTCTTACCATCCAGCCTTTTTTGGCAAAGTCACCCTCCCCTGACTCTGTCCCAATACATCTCCCAGCTCTGGTTTCCATCTTTCTCCCAGATTCAAAGCTCTAGCTTCCTCACTCAGGTGAAGAATCCACACCAAGTGTCTTAGACCTATTTAAGCTCACGTGGCAAAATCGCAACAGCAGGGCAAACCCCTGCTTCCTCCTGCAATAATCGACTACCTCATTGGGATAAATGACTTGGCCATCAGGTTTATAGTTTATCCATTTGGGAACTGGATTATTGCTTCATAAAACGGTGCTGCATAATACTATTATCGTCTAATTATGTTGCATAGAGGGGGGGAAAAGAAAGATCTAGCCTTTCTGAGCACTATGCTGCAGCAACGCCCTCTGTTTTGGGGGGTAACTGAGCATTCTGGGAAGTTGACATTTCCTAGCATCAAATGTCATTGAGAGTGGAAGGGCATCCTGTTTGGTAGACTGTCCTTAGCTGGCCGCCTCTCCTCAAAAGGATAGCTTAATCTCCAGTTAGCATGCATGCTATTTCAAATCCCCCAGAAAAGTGTGCAAAGCTCTATGGCAACATTTCCCTCCCCAAATCATCGTGTGTCTCATGGTCCTTTATAGAGACCCCCGATATTCAGTACAAGAACTGAATTTCCATATAGGCTACATGACTGTTTAACAGGGCACCTATGGAAACTGTTTTTTCCTATCTATTAAAACCTTCAGCACTGCCTCCCTGAGATGTGCATTCTTTTGTGCTAATGTATTTTGTCTATAACAACACAATTGCCCACAGCAGGTATCTTGGGTGGGACAGAGTGAGCAGGAGTACAAAAGAAATAGGATTTGTCTTCAGCTAACCACTGCGCAGGTTGCCGGGGAATATATAGGGCTTCCATGTTCTTTCTCTCCACTTTTGTATGGGTTTGAGGTTTTTAAAGAGCTATTGCCCTGGGAGGACCAATAGAGGCCATTTTGTTTACATTTAATTTAATTTATTTATTTATTTATTTATTTATTTATTTATTTATTTGCAGTACTGGGGATTGAACTCAGAGGTGTTCTACCTCTGAGCTATACCCCCAGCCCTATTTTTTATTCTTTATTTTGAAACAGGGTCTCACTAAGTTGTGGAATGCCTCACTAGGTAGCTGAGGCTGGCTGCGAACCCGGATCCTCCGGTCTCAGCCTCCCAAATGCTGGGATTACAAGTGTGCGCCACCACGCCCGGCTTGTTTATGTTTTAGTATTAATTAATTTATCAGGTCTGGTAAGCTCCTTCAAGGAACAAAGCAAGCAGCCCTCATGGAGAAGTGACAATGAAAAGCTATATGCTCTGCTGCACAAGATGGTCCCCGGTTCAGCCCAATTGCGGGTGACACCCATGAAGTCGCTGGGAAGATGTGGCCCCATGAACCAAGTGCAACTGTGCAAAAGAGGGACGTCAAAGAGGGTATCAGAGTTTGCACTTATCATGTCCCCCTGACCTCGCAACCACGTGAGACTTCACAACCAGAACAAGGCAGACATGTTGGAGGTGGGCCTTGGTGGCTAGGTAAGGGTCTCCAGGGTCTGAGGGCTGGGGCAGGGCATGCTGTCCCGATCCTGACACACTATTTGCTCTCTGCTCCCCACTATGATGTCCTGAGGACCTGAAGCCCCGGCTCCTGCTTGGAACTGGTACAATGTGGATAGAAATCTCCAGAACTGAACTGTGAGCACTTCAACGTCTTCTTTCTCTAGGTTTTGCATTGTGGCTGGTGTTTGGGTCACAGCTGTAGGATGCCCACTAAAACAGAGTCTTTGAAGAGCTGGGCACGCCATGCTGTTTGAAGGAGGAGGAGAAAGGAGAGTCTAGATGGACCTAGTTTTAATTCTTGCATTGGGTAGCTATGGTGTATGTGTAAGGGAATGTGAGACACAATGCTTTGGGGAAAGAAAACGTTCCCATAAATTCTGGAGTATTCCCGATGCAGGGAACAACAGAAGGTGAGGCATTAAGAATGAGCACAAACCTCTTCCTGCCAAGGCTTTAGTAACACAAATAAGACCTTCCCTGGCCTTCCTTCCTAAGACCCCCGTCTTCTCATTTCAATCAGGACAAAGTCCCAAGTCCCTAGTGTCACCGTCTGCAAGGCTGTGCCTCTCTCCTGTGACATCCTACGCTATTTTCTCCTCACTCTCTCCTCTCCACCTGCAGAGGCCAAAAATGACACTAACATTTTAATAGTGGAGCTCTCCAGATCGCCAGCTTCTGGGTAACTTCTGTAACCCTTCTTGCCTGTCTTTCTAAATTTTCTGCAATGGACCAAGATTATGTTTAACCGATAACCTCTGTTACCACCTTGAGTGTGGTGTGAGGGGGAATGGATTGGAGGAGGCGATTTTGTCAATATTTGCCAGGGGAGGACGCAGAGCTGCAGCCGTGAAATGGCCCAGTAGTGACAGAAGCCAGGGAAATCCTGGGGACAGACTTAAAATGTGGAGAGAAGTGACAGGAGACTGAAAGAAAAGTAACATTTAATGTCTGGGTTTTTTTGTTTGTTTGTTTTTTGTTTTCCAAAGAACATCTGGAAAGGAGAAAAGAGAACAGTGGTTCGGGAAGCAAGGAAAGTCAAAGTACTTTTGTTGTTGTTTTTATTGGTTTTGTTTGGTCTTATTTGCTTGGGTTTGGCTTTGTAGCTTGAAGACATTTCAACATGTTGGCAAATTCAGACCAGCACTCACCTAAACCACTCCCCTCTGTGTTCCTGTGGCTTAGATTATAAAAATATTTTAAATAACTGTTGTCTACTTCCCATGTGTAATAATACAAGCAACAACTGTCCACAGATGAAAATTTCATAAGGATGAAGATGGTTAGAAAAAGTCCACCTACCATCAACAAAGGAGGGAAATCTCACTTCCTTCCAGCCCACTTCATGATTTTTAACACTTCCCCCTAAAGTGTTCGAATCTCTACATAAATGCTAATCTGCAAAAGTGATTCTCAGTGACCGCTGGACTCTTTTCAACCCAGTTCAGAAGGTTTCCAGGGGCTAGAGAGAGGCTTGGTAAATCCATATTTTCAAAGAGCATTTTCCAGAGGCCCTGAAAGTTGGAAAGGGTTACTTAATTACATCATAAAGACATTAAAGAAATCGATCTTGGATATCTTAAAGCTACCTGGGACCCGAAGAGTTAGCTAACCCATGTCTTACAATTCGAGGGGGAAACTGGAGCCACGGGCGGAAAAAAATATCTATAAACTTTCCCTGCAGATTGATGGCAGAGCCAAGCCTGGGGCTCTCGGGACAGTGCTCCTTCTGTAGGCAATCACTTCTCTGGTGGTGCTCCCGGCCAAGACAAACATCTCTTTCCTGCCCCTCTAGAATTTCTACACTCCCTAGGGAGATGTGGCTGATGAAGGATTGTCTTATTTTTTTTTTTGTATTAGTATTATTTTTAAAGAAATCTTTTTTTTTTTTTTTAAGAAAAAAGGCTGCCTTGATAATTATAAACACAGCCCTAAGCAGAATATATTTCCCAGCATTACCAGAAGGCGATACAGCACTTAGTGTTATCTGCCTTGGGCTCATAGGTTCTGTCTACCAGTGAGACCTCTGTGCTGCAGGGCGCAAAGCACGGGAGCGGCCATTGGTTGCATATTGTGTTCAGTGGTCTAGGGGCCAGAGCGACTGCTTCTGCGTAGGTCTGGGGCTTGTTCCTGGGGGTGTGGGTTGCCTTGCAGCCCGAGCCCATGTGCAGGCATAAGCAACTGGCTGGGAGAGTGAGCGGCCAAGCTCCCCTGGACAGAGATACACCTCCCACCTCAGCTGGAGGGAAGCTCCCCTGTCCTTCTTCCTGTCCCTTGCAGCTGTTTCGGGATCCGCCCCTGACTCCTGGGTGCCTCGGACTTCTCGCTCGGAGCTGGCCTCCCTTAACCCTTGCCACCTCCTCTGAAGGACATCAGGAAGTCAATGGAAGCCATAAAGTTGAACAGGGCAATTTCCCGAGAAGCAGCCCTGAGTGCCAAGAGAACAGGGGTCTTGCAAGTCCTAAGAGGACTGGGAACCCGATCTAGAGGGTAGGGGGTGTGCCTTCGTTTTTCTGCATTTTTGGTTGTCTTTTTGAAAACTGATCTTATTTTGATATGACCCAGACATAGAACTTAGTAAACTCAGACTAAAATAATGGGATGGAACTGCTGTCTTGTCAGGGGTGAGTGGATGTATCTTAATAATTAAGTCACCAGGGCCCTCAATGAGACAGAGCCTGTACCTCCAGTGGAGCGTGGTCCTGAACTCATAAGCAAGGCTTCAAAATGCCTTAACTGTGACCCCTGCCACCTCTGTCCAGTCCTCCACAACTTCAACCAACTCCAAAGCCCACTGCCTATGAAGGCCAACTGTGGTTTACATAAGAGAGTCTGCACGTTGGAAATCTCAACTGTCAGCCCACATCAGACCATTACAAGATGTCTTGAGTGACATCAAGACTCCTAAGCATAGTTCAATATGATCTGGGAGGACATGCAACCAGGTGCTAGCTTTCAGTAAACCTGGACACAAAAATAAATATCTCTCATCACTCTCACCTTAACCATATGTGTGTGTGTGTGTGTGTGTGTGTGTGTGTGTGTTACTGGAAGTTGAACCCAGAGGCATTCTATCTCTGAGCTATATCTCCTAACCCTTTTCTTTTTTTCATATTTGAAAGAGGGTCTCCCTAAATATCTGCAGCTGGCCTTGAACCTGTAATCTTCCTGACTCAGCTTCCCAAGTACAGGGGTTACCACATCCAGCTCTCCCCCTGACTCTTTAGAATAAAAACAGGACAGGGGCCAGGCAGGTCCTGGGAATAGACTTAAAATTTCAAGTGAAATAGGGCAAGACTGACCTAATCAATACTAACATGTAAATAAAACCGACATCATTACTAAAAGCGGGCTTCTTGAAGCTTTATAAGACCTTGGCTAAAAATAAATTCACAAATCAATTGAGTAAAGAATAACTCTATACCCTAAATTTCATCTGATCTAATATAATTCTCCTATTTTCAGGAAATTGGCTTATTCCCAAATTATGTCTAATGTATATACCAACATGAACTGGAGGCAGTATAGAGAAAATAAGAAGCTAGACTCCTGAACTGGAAAGGCAGGTATTGCTGATAAGCTTTGACACTAACTTCCCCAAGTTTTCATTTCCTTGCCTGTAGGACAGAAATATTTCTGGTTCTTACCTACCAGAGTATAAAGATAATTAAAGGAGAAAAGTCCTGTAAAGATCTTACAGAGTAGTCACTGTTAGCTATCATTATAAAACAAACCATGGTTTTATTTTTAAAACTTTATAAGATCTTGACTAAAGATAGATTCATTAATCAAATGATTCTTCGACCACATGATCCAAGTTTGGGGGTTAGAAACTGGTCACAGCGGGCACAGATAACTCGAAGGACCAAGATGCAAATTATAAATTCCTCCACAATCCTTTTCACTACTAAGTACACCATGTCTATCACATTCCCAATCTATTCATTCGTGTCTTTTTCTATTCAAAAATATAATGCCATAAAGTTTAAAAATGAATCAACAAGGAAAGAGAAGAACTGATCACAGGCCAAGAGGACTAGACCCCAGTTGGTGACTTGAGCATGTCACCCCTCTGTGTGAGACTTGGTTCCCTCTTCTCTAAAATAAGGAATTTGGGACAGATTGGAATGCCCCATACATCTCTAAGGGTCCAATGATTGCCATGTCAATGGTTCAGTAAACATCATAAACGGTAGCAGAGGGCTCCAACTTCAGTCAGCAATTCACTCCCACTCTTGATTATGCAGGAAACCACCTGCAAGACAACAAAAGAGCAACCAGACAGACACAGGATGGGGTGTGGGGAGACTGGGAAACTGCAAAGCATGCCGTTTAGTCTGCAGGATGGCAAGATCCCTGTAGCCATCCTTGTAGGCAGTCCCTCTGTCCCCAGAAATAGGTGTCTCCATACCTATCGAGCAAGAAGTGACCCATATCCCCCAGGCACGTGGAGTGTTGGCAGCAAGGAAAATCCTGCTTCAAATCCAGCCCACCAGGCAAACTTCCATCAACATATGGAAGTCAAGCCTCAGCGGGTTCTCACATCCTTGTTCCTAGAAATGAAATTTGCATGAAAACATCTTGACATGAAGGGCAACCATGCCGCAGACCTTGAAGGTATGCCAATCGGATGCTTCTCCTGATGCAATCCTCAACCACAGACCAAAGGTGACCATCATTAGTTAATTACCACACAGAGAACTCACAGGGGGCCCGGAACCCTCCCAAATGCCAATCAGCAAGATGGACTTGAGAATTAAAACCAACTTTTCATTGCTAATATGATTTCCAGCTGGATATGAAAGAAGACATAGGTACGTGATTACATATCTATTATATATGCATCATGATATTAACTGTGGTTTTGTTTTATTTATTTATTTGCTTGTCCTTCACCTTCAGTGTTTTCCCAGAAGCCAGGCCAATCTTCCCCAAAGAGACCTAGAACTCTCTACCATCCCCAGGTCCTATCTGTCCTTGGCATTGATTTAGTTCCCACCAATTCTCCCCAACAACACCAGAATCAGAGACCTCCGGTCACTGTGAGTAAAGGGAAGCCTGCAATGCCCACAGCCGTGCACCCAGCATCAAGATGACCTCCTCTGCCTTTCAAAGAAGTCCTCTGTGCCTGTGACCCAAGACAGAGGGCTGTTGACTTTTCTTTGATGCAGACTATCTTGGATCCCTGAGTTTGTTTGATGAATTGTTTAGGGTAGATAAAATAGCCCTGTCCCCTGCTCTCCCCAATGCTGCACCAAGAACAGATTACCAACAACAACAACAAAAAAAGTGCTCTGTGCATCGGAAAATGCAACCCTGCAAAAACAGTTCTTGGAGGAGAAAAACTTTCTGTTGTCTCTTGCTGATAAGTTTCCCACGCTTTGGGGACAGCCCTCTCTGGCCTGAACTCTAGGTCACCTTCCCACATTTGGAAGCATCAGTGGGACTCAGGATTGAACGCCCGGCACATAGTTTGCAGCTAAAGCTAGAATGAAGAAGGTAGGCCTGGGAAAACCCCATGGGATTGCAAAAGGTTGGTGCCCGGCCCTGCGCCCGAGAGCCTTCCACAAAGGGGGAGGGACTCGAGTGGCCCTTGGGTGCAGTAACAGAGCTCAGAGAAAGTGCAGCTAACAGTCACAAAAGGCTGTGCATGGCTACATGCATAGGCTCTGGAGTCCCATGAACCTCAGTTCCCCTCCTGGCGCTGTCACTTGCTCCGGCGGGTACCTTGCTGAGCCAAAGCTGGAGGAGGCAAAGACCAACCTCCTTAGGGTTGTTGTCGTGCCTAACGGAGGTGATGGAAGTCAAGAACGTGGCAGGTGAAAATGGTGGCTTTAATAATACTATACACATCCTCCCATTCTAATCCTTTCATCCCAGGTTTTAGAGAACATTCACAGACAAGGGGTCCTTCTCTAGAGGCGGAAGCATTTTAGCTTGAGAAGCGTCCCTTACAGAGTTCTCAACTACTTCTAGAGGAAACCCTGACAGAATGGCCGTGGCAAGCCAATGCAACCACTGCACATGGGCTGTACTGAGATTTAGGTGGTGCTGCATTGAATTCTTTTCTTTTTTTATTTCTGTGTGTGTGTTGTGTGTTACTAAAGATTGAACACAGGGGCATTCCACCTCTGAGCTACACCCCCAGCCTGATTTTATTTTTTATTTGGAAACAGGGTCTCACTAAGTTGCAGAGGGCCTCACTATGTTGCTGAGACTGATCTCAAACCTGCGATTCTCCTGTCTCAGCCTCCCAAGTGCTAGGATTACAAGTGTGTGCCACCATGCCCGACTTACATTGAATTATAAAGGATGATTACCATTGAGCAGTTACTATGACCAGGCACTCTTTAAGGTGTTATCCGTGAATCCTCTTATTTAATCTTTAGAGATGCCCCAATGTTGTTGTTGTTATCATTCTTGTTTTCTAGAAAAGAAAACTTGAGACTTCAATACTTGTCCACAATCACTCAGACAGGAGACATGGTAAAGTTAGAATTTACCCAGGAATATATGTGACCCATTTTGTGCATCTCTTTGGTTGGGATAATGGAAGAATCTAAAATTTTTTATGGAAAACTTTTGTAATTACCTTTGTCCACACCATATGAGCCCTCCACAACCAGACTCCCATCCTGCATTTGTGCCAGACCTTAAGCTGGGACCTGTTGACAGTGGCTGAAAATTCTGCTGAAGGGTTTCTGCAGCCAAGCCTAACAAACCCTTATTTATGTATGTATTCATTTATTTATTTATTTTAATTTATTTATGTGGTACTGAGGATTGAACCCAGGGGCATTCTACCTCTGAGCTATACCTCTAGCCCTATTTTTTTATTTTTTGTTTTGAAACAGGATCTTACTAAGTTGCGGAGGGCCTCACTAAGTAGCTAAGGCTGGCCGCGAACCTACGGTCCTCCTGCCTCAGCCTCCCAAGTACTGGGATTACAAGCATGAGCCCCCATGCCTGACTAAAAACCCCTATTTATATAATCATTCAACAGCACACCTCAAAAACCCTCAGAGATCATCCACTCAACATCTTCCCTTTACAAAGGAGAAAATGAGGTGAAGCAATTACAACAGAGACACACAGCCAGCCCCCAGCCTTGCCAGGTCTAGAAGAACTCAGCTCTCCAAACCTCTTGCTACCTTTTCCTGCCTTGCCACCTCTAAGATCATAGTCCTTCTTGCAAAGGAAGCATGGACTTTCACCACAGTTAGGAATAGCAGCTAAGAACTGGGAATCCACTTCTACCCCTGGCTTCCAATGTATAGCCCATGTGACAATAGAGGAGGCTGCACCATACATATGACAAGCTGACACTTGCCACCACACCATTGGGAATGAATGCCAGCAATACAGAGCTGTTCTAAGTACAAATCACCTCTTTGTTCTTCAGAGTATCTAATGCAGCCTACGTTACCCTCTCAGTATCCTGGCTTCCCTGTTGGAATCATGCTTAGCCATTATGCTAATGCATAAGGTCATAATGGATATCTCTTATCTACAGAGACTTTTGACGTTGGTTCTGGGATGCAAGAGTCTTGAAGAAGCTGAGTGGCCATTCATGTATTTAGTAATGCAACAAACACTTGTTGAGCCTCTGCCTTACAAGAGGCTCCAGCATGCCACAGGATAGTGAATAAGCAGGTGAGATCCTGATTCAGAAGCTATAATAGCCCAGAGGAAATTCAAATATTGAACAGGAAAACATACCTATAATTAAAATGACTGTGAAGCTGCAATGAAATTAACCAAATAGAGTGCTATGGAGAAAATAGCAGGGCAGGTCCATCCAGTACCCAGTGCTCAGAACAAGGCCAATCCAAGGTGTGACCTCTGAGCAGACACCCGGGACATGCTCCACGTCTCTACAAGAACAGAGCAGAGACCTTCCCCCATCCAGCTGGCTACTCGTTGAAGAATGTTCTGGTTTGGATATAGAGTGTCTCCTGGAAAGGTTCATGTACGGGCAATGCAAAAATGTTCACAGGTGAAAGTATTGAGTCATGAGGCTTCTCATCTCATTGATGCCTGAATCCATTGATGGATTAATAACTTTAATGGATTTTATTGAGTGATAATGTTAGCAGATGAGCCAAGGCTAGAGGAAGCAGGCCACGGGGGAGAGGGAGCATCTTGGAGATTATATATGTCCATAGGCTCCCTCCTTTCCTCTCCTTCCCTCTCCTCCCCTCCCCTTCCCTCTCCTCTTCTCTCCTCTCCTCTTCTCTTCTCTCCTCTCCTCTTCTCTTCTCTTCTCTTCTCTTCTCTTCTCTTCTCCTCTCCTCTCCTCTCCTCCCCTCCCCTCCCCTCTCCTCTCCTCTTCTCTCCTCTCCTCTTCTCTTCTCTTCTCCTCTCCTCTCCTCTCCTCCCCTCCCCTTCCCTCCCCTCCTCTGTCCTCTCTTCTCCCCTCTCCTCTCTTCTCCCCTCTCCTCTCTTCTCCCCTCTCCTCTCCTTTCCTCTCTTCTCTTCTCCTCTCCTCAGACATGACACAGCCTAACATGGACTAAAACCTCTGAAACCTCTAAAAATGTGAACCCCAAAATAAATCTTTCTTTCTCTACGTTGTGCTATCAGGTATTTAGATTACAGTGTTAAGAATGCTGACTGAAAAAAATAAAACATTTGGAAATGCAAAAAAAAAAAAAGATAGAAGAAAAACTAAAGTTGGGCATGGTAGCACACACCTGTAATATCAGTACTTGAGGGCTAAGGAAGGAGGATCACAAGTTTGAGGCCAGCCTCAGCAACTTAGCGAGGTGCTATTTCAAAATAAAAAAATAAAATAGGGCTGCTGGTACAGTTCAGAGGTCGAATGCTCCGGGTTCAGTGAAAGAGGAAGGAAGGAAGGAAGGAAGGAAGGAAGGAAGGAAGGA
>PVLC010008341.1:28286-53639 GCA_004027655.1 Graphiurus murinus | reverse complement strand
CTGATTATCTGTTTCATCAGAGATTCCTCGTAGATTTCCTATGTTTCTGATCAGTTACCATGGATATTGCTTTTGTTATCACAGTCCTCCTCAACTGGAAGCTGCACTTTTTTTGGGGGGGGGGGGGAGGCCTTTACTCATGGTAAGAATTAATCTGAGCCAAGCTCTCAGGATAAAACCTTGTTTGCTTTAAACTCCTTTTAATGGAAGTGGAAGGATTACAGATCCAAGGAAGCGGTGGGGAGGGGAGTGGAAATAAATTTGCCATATGCTTGTTTATGGCTAAACATTTGCATTTCATTTCCACTCAAAGCGCGAGTTTCCAGCATGGCTTAGGCGTTGGAGACACTTGGTTCTGAAGTTGCTGGGTTTGGGACCCCCTCAGCCACTTGGCGCTTTGGAGTGTAAGGACTCATCCACTTGTCTGTCTCTCTTCTCCCTGCCCCAGCGCTACTGTGGATTCTGATTCATGGCTGCACCCCCACGCCCAGCAGTGTGGCTCTAGGCATAGAGTTCTCAGTACGTATTGAATGAATGAGTGACTCCTTTCTTCCTCCCTCCTTCCCTTCATTCTTTCTCTCTTTTCCTGGAGATTGAACCCATGGGCCTTCTACCTCTGAGCTATACTCCTAGCTCTTTTTTATTTTTTGAACAGGATATCATTAAATTGCTGAGGCCGGCCTGGAACCTGTGATCCTCCTGTCTCAGCCTCCCAAGTACTGGGATTACAAATGTATACCATCACACCTGGCACTTGATAGTTTTTTTTTGTTGTTTTGTTTTTTTTTCAACAAAAGAAAAAGCTAGCAACAAAGCACTCACCATTTCATTTTTTACCAGGTTTTACAAAGTATATAGGCAGTCCCGGGCAGGTGGTGGACCGTAGAGAAAAGAGATGTGTAAACTTTTAAACACTATACAGAGCATTATTTTTGAGAGCTGGAGTTTGCATGTGGAACACCCCTCAGAAAAGCTGACACATTGGCAATGTAGCAAGGTTCAAGGTTCAGAGGTGAGGTGTGCTCTTTATTTTTTTTTGAGGTACTGGGGATTAGACTCAAGGGCATTCTACCTCTGAGCTACAACCCTAGCCATATTTTTTTATTTATTTTGAAACAGGGTCTCACAAGTTGCAGAGGGCCTCACCAAGTAGCCGAGGCTGGCCTTGAACCTGGATCCTCCAGTCTCAGCCTCCCAAGTACTGGGATTACAAGCGTGTGCTACCATGCCCGGCTGGGTGTGTTCTTAAGGACTGTATTTGTCCCTGGCCCCCTCTTCTCGCTCTCTCTGCTTCTAGCTACCATGAATTGAGCAGCCTTTCTTCTGCTGTGCCCTGCTGCAAGGAGGTTTCTGCCTTGGAGTTGGCCGGCTATTGATGGAACCTCTGAAAACATGAGCCTAAAATGAACTTTTCCTCCTCGAAGTTGTTCCTGTTAGGTATTTTGATCACAGTAACAACAAAGCTGACTAAAACAATGAGCCTGTTGTCGTTCTCCTCAGGGACTAAAGACCCTATGTGAATCTCCTATGTCTAGTGTCAGGGGTCTTGTTGCTAGGAAGCCTCTAATTTACGTGGTCCAGCTGTTTGGGTCGTGACCTCAGTAAACATCTACACAGATAGTAGATGACCTTGGGCCCTCTATGTTTCCTAGGAATGCCAAGAGATAAGAGAATTCTTTACTGGTAGAAGTTTCTTCTCTGTTTCTAAGAATTTTGGGAAGTATGTGACCTAAGTTTAGGTTTAACTATTTAATCAACAGCTAGACAAATACACACACACACACACACACACACACACACACGCCCCTTTGTTTGCTGGGCCTGAATTAAAATTTGCTGCTCCATTCTGAAATCTTCTTCTGCTTTTCAGAGACCTATTTTGGTCCCATGGACCGGACTGCCCTACCTTTGTCCGTGTGTGTGTGTGTGTGTGTGTGTGTGTGTGTGTGTGTGTGTGTCCCTGCTGGATGTGGGCTCCCGTGAATGTCTCAGTGGAGAAAATGGCATTGAACTCAAGCCTCTCCTTCCATCCCACTGCTGCCGTGGCTGAGAGAGTGTTACTTTGGAGATAATTAATGCGTCCCATTTTAGTGCAAAAATATACCTTGTCCCAGGTCACATGACAAATGTAACCATAAAAAGTTTAAAATGCTATTATTTAAAATTTATTTTCTCATAAAAAGTGGTTCCTGAAATGATCATAATTTGAATAACTTACTCTATAGTTATAATACATTACGCTCTGGCCCGGATCCAGACTTGGTAATCTGGGAGCCGAGTGAGATCTCAGTCTTAGGACGGACAGTTCCTCTTTTATGGGCAGCTCAATTCCATTTGCATCTGCCTGAAACTGGCTGCAGACCATCCCATTTTATACTCTCTTTCTCCCACCCCTAAAATGGCATTTCTTTGTGAAGTTACTGTACTGTGCAGGTCTAAACACTTTTTTTTTTTTTTTTTTTTTTTGGTACTGGGGATTGAACCCAGGTGGCATTCTACCTCTGAGTTATAACCCCAGCCCTCTTTAAAACTTTTTTTTGGTTTTGAAACAGGATCTCGCAAATTTGCTGAGAGTCTCGCTAAGTTGCTGCAGCTGTCCTCAAACCTGTGATCCTCCTGTTGTACTCTCCCAAGTACTGGAATTACAGGTGTGCACCGTCACGCCCAGTTTATAGCCATCTTTAGGACAACTATCCGGTTAGGAAAGTGTGCGGATCTTGCCTTCCGTTAAGGAGGTGTTGTCAGAGACCGGCTGCTCAGTCCTAAGACTGGGAAGTATATTTGCTTCCTGAAGCTTCTACAATAAGTTATCACGAAATTAGTTGCCTGAAACATTGGCCATCAATTATCTTACAGTGGTGGAGGAGATGGGTCCAGAGGCTCCACAGGAGAATCTACTTCCTCGCTTTTTCCAGCTCCTGGGGGCTGCCTGCACCCTTGGCTTGCGGCCCTGTCCTCCATCTTCAAAGCCAGCCACATTGTGTCTGCAAATCTCTCCCTGATCTCTGCTTTCGTTATCACACTCCCTTCTCTGACTCTGACCCTCCTGTCTCCCCTTTGTAAGGACTCTGGGATAATCCAGGGTCATCTCCTTGATTCAAGATCTTTCATTTAATCACACCCACAAAGCCCTTTTTGCCATGGAAGCTCACATATTCGCAGGTCCTGGGGACTAGGATATGTACATCTTTGAGGGCCATTAATCTGTCTATCAGAGAAAGGTATCATTATTTGTCTCACTTTACAAGTAAGGGGACCAAGGGCCCGAATGGCTGGCTCAAGCTCTCAGGGCCGTTGTCAAACACCTGGAATTCGAACCCGGGGGCGTCAGACTCTGTGGCTTACCCATGGGGGTCAGTGTAAACCCTTTCCTCAGGGACACACTCATCCCCGGCGATTACGGGGTGTCTGTATTCTCCAAACCCACGCGGGGTCCCGGGTAGCGTCGAGCTTTGTGAAATTCCTTGGCACCTGCACGTACAAAGCCATACATGCATCTGCAAGGGAAGCGTCAGGGTTCAGAGCGCGTTCTCCACTCCCTACCCGGAGCCCACCACACCTGCCACCCAGCTCCCAGCTCTATTTGCTCTCTGGGTTTTGTTTCTGGCCAGCAGCATCGCCACACCTGGGTGCCTGCTAGCCAAGGCAGGAGTCCAGCCCCGCCCCACACCTGCGCCGTCACCAGATGCCCTGGTGATTCACATGCCAGGACCATCTGCACGGCCTTCTGGCCACACCCATTTCTCCTCCCTCCCGCCCCCTCCCCAGGTGTCTGGCTCAGGTCCCTGCAGCCGGGGAGGAAGCATCAGGGAACGTCTAGGTTGCTCTTTCTGTCTTAGCTTCTCGGAGCTGGCAGCAGCAGAGCCCCAGCCTGGCACGCTCAGCTGGGCCCTGCAGCTGGGTGGGGGAGGCGTCTCAGGCTTCCTCCACGGCCGCCTCTCTCCTGGGTGGACAGCTAGCTGGCCAGGACAGTGCTGGGCACCTCGTCTCTCTTCCTGTGAACCAGCTACCTCCAGAGGCAAAGGGGACAATGTGAAATGCCCTTGACCTTGACACTGGGGCCGAGCCCTCTCACCCTGAAAGCGCTTTACCATGCTGGCCCGGTGCATTCCCACTACTGTGGAGTTTTGGCAGAGTGGCCGGTAAGTATTTTTAGTTCCTTCTTCCTTAAGGTTTGCCAGAAAACCAGAGTCATTACTCATGAGCAGGAGAGGTTGCATTTTCCTGGCCTGCAGAAGAGCGTGGGCTCGCCTTCAGATGTCCACCGAGGTACCCCATCCCGGGCTTCAAGTGGGCTCTGAGATCCACATGGGCTAGCACCTACCTGAAAGCAAAATGCGGTGTTTTTTTTTTTTTTTTTTTTTTTTTTTTTTGCGGTACTGGGGATGGAACCCAGGGGCATTCTACCTCCGTGCTATACCCCCAGCCCTATTTTTTATTCTTTATTTTGAAACCAGGTCTCACTAAGTTGTGGAGGGCCTCACTAGGTAGCTGAGGCTGGCTGCAAACCCGGATCCTCCGGTCTCAGCCTCCCAAATGCTGGGATTGCAAGCGTGTGCCACTATGCCTGGCTATACCGTGTGTTTTGAAATCGAATCAGTCATCAGCTTTCTTCCTTAATTAATCAATTATTATTATTATTGTTATTTTATTATTATTATTTGTGTGTGTGGTACTGAGGATTGAACTCAGGGGCATTCTACCTCTGAGCTACACACCCAGCCCTATTTTTTATTTATTTTGAACAGAATCTCACTAAGTGGCGGAGGGCCTCACTAAGTAGCTGAGGCTGGCCTCGAACCCGGATCCTCCAATCTCAGCCTCCCAAGCACTGGGATTACAAATATGCGCCACCACGCCAAGCTCCCAGCTCTATTTTTAATTCTTTATTTTGAAACAGGGTCTCACTAAGTTGCAGAGGGACTCACTAAGTAGCTGAGGCTGGCTGTGAACCTGCAATCCTCCAGTCTCAGCCTTTCAAGTGCTGGGATTACAAGCATGTGCCACCATGCCCAGCCTTATCAATTATTTTAAACCATGGTAAAAGCTGGGCATGGTGGTGCATGCTTGTAATCGCAGTAATTGGGAGGCTGAGACTGGAGGATCTGGGTTCATGGCCAGCCTCAGCTACTTAGTGAGTCCCTCTGCAACTTAGTGAAACCCTGTTTCAAAATAAAGAATTAAGAAAAAAAAAATAGGACTGGGGGTATAGCTTGGAGGTAGAATGCCCCTGAGTTCAATTCCTGGTACTGCAAAAACAAAAACAAAACATGGTAAAATCTACCTGTAAAATTTGCCATTTTAACCACTTTTCAGCATACAGCTGAGTGGCATTAAGTGTGTCCACACACTGTGAGGCCGCACTGTTGTCCATCTTCACCTTGCAGAACTGAAGCTCTGTGGCCACTAAACACGAAGTCCCCCTCTGCCCGCCCCCAGCTCCGGCAGCACATTCTGCTTTCTGTCTCTGTGTGATCCTGGCTCTCTCTGGACCTCACACGAGCAGAACCACACAGTATTTATCATGTCTTCAAGCTTTGTACGTAGGGTAGTGTCCTGGGCTCTGCCCCCACCCCCACTTTAAATTTAGCTGGGCGTGGTGGCGCATGCTTGTAATCCCAGACTTGGGAGGCTGAAACAGGAGGATCTCAGGTTTGAGGCCAGCCTCGGCAACTTAGTGAGGCTTTCAGCAACTTACTGAGTCCCTGTTTCAAAATAAAAATTAAAAAGGATTAGGGTGTAACTCAGAGGTAGAATGCCCCTGGGTTCAAACCTCAGCAACACACACACACACACACACACACACACACACACACACACACACACCACTCATCTCATTGATAGATGCTAAGTTAAAACTCAACTGCATTTTTTTCTTTTATGTTGTGTATGGTATGAGCTACACCCCCAGCCCTTTTTTAATTTTACTTATTTTTATTATTGTGGCATTAGGTCTCACTAAATTGTAGAGGCTGGCCTCAAACCTGTGAGCCTCCTGTGTCAGCCTCCCAAATTTACTGGGATTACAGGCATGCACCAAACATACCCAGCACTTTTTTTTTTTTTTTTTTTTTTTTGCAGTACTGGGGATTGAACTCAGGGGCATTCTACCTCCGAGCTACACCCCCAGCCCTATTTTTTATTCTTTATTTTGAAACCGAGTCTCACTAAGTTGCGGAGTGCCTCACTAGGTAGCTGAGGCTGGCCGCGAACCCGGATCTTCCGGTCTCAGCCTCCTGAATTACAAGCTGGGATTACAAGCGTGCGCCACCACGCCCGGCTTCCCAGCACTTTTTTTTTTTTTTTTTTTTTGGTTGTTTTTCCTTTTATGCAACTAGCTTCTAATGAGTCCTGGAATATCTGCTAAGATAAGCCAGGATCTGGTTTCAGAAAAGGGGTAGCAAACAAGGAGCATACTGAATGCGGGCGCCCCTTGGCTCCTTTCCTTGGTCTGGGGCAAGCTGGGGGGTGGGGGTGGGGGCGCGACCCTCCTCCTGCCTGGGAGAGTAAAGAAACTCACAGCGTTAAGGCTGAGCCCTCCTTCTACAAATACTGGGAGGCCAATCCCTCTGCCAAGGGGAACGTTGCTGCCCCCTCAGCAGCTTCACTCCGGTTCCCACGCGGAGCCGAGTTTAATGGCAGTGCCTTCCCGACCGCCAGGGACAGGCTCCCTTAGAAAAATCCCCCAGCGCGGAGGCATAATAGCCGGAAGGATCTAGTTCAGTAGACACAGGATTCTTTTGTGATGCACTTTCCAAATGAAGCGCGCACTTTGGGATTAATTAAACTCTTTTCTAGCTGCCTGCCAGTGTAACCTTTCCTTTACGCTTCTTAGGGGGGTACACCAGCAAAAAGTCAAATCTATTATGTTCCTGACTCGGAGGGAAAGATCTGGGGCAGAATTGCCTTACACACTGTTTTTTTTTTTTTTCTTTAAATTTTTTTTTTTTTCTGAGTACTGATCAAACAGCAGAGCCGTCAGAGCTGTGCGTTAGCTAAGCAACAGATTCTACCCGGGAGAGGAGTGGTCGGGAATGAACCCCGAGGTGGAGGCCACGCGCAGGTGAGGCAGGTGACCGCGTGGGCCCCCAAATTCTTGGCACTGTGTGTGTGTGTGTGTGTGTGTGTGTGTGTGTGTGTGTGTGTGTGTGTGTGTGTGTTGTGTGTTGTGTGTGTGGCGGCGGCGATGCAGAGGGCGTGAAAGTCGAAGCTGACTATTCAAACCTCAGCCCGGACTCTTGCCCCAGTCTCACTGCATTTTTGAGTGCATGACATTTAATTAATTTTGCGGTTAATTCTTTTCACCGTTCCATTTTTTTTTTTTTTTTTTGACAAAATGTCACTCTCTGGTCCCTTAGCTGGTCTGGAAAAAAAAAAAAAATCTGTATTAGTCATTACCCTTGCTGAAGCACAGACAGGGTCATCTGGCCCAGCAGGGCGCATGGCAGAGGGGCGGGGAGGGAGAGCGGCCACGAGATTCCAGCGCGTGGACAGTGTTCCTGGAAAAGGCTCTGGTTCCGCATCCCGTCCCATGAGTGCCTTTCTCTGCTTTTCTTCTCCTGGCATCAGTCTCTAGGATGTTCGTTAAAAAAAAAAAAAAAAATGCTTGCCTTTTAAAGAATATATATATGTATATGTATGTATGTACACACACACATACATATTAGATCAAAGTAACACACAATAACAAATAAACAACTGGAAAAGAGATAATAATGTTGAAAGGCATCATCACCCCAGCCCTTTTCCCCCAACAACTTTAATTGCTCCTTGCTTTAATTATAGCTCTACTCCTGCTCGGTTTATCAATTTGGGACAATGTCTTTTAACTCCTAAATAGAAATGAAGATTTAGCTTGCATACCCCACCCCTTCCTCTTTGTTCTGGCCTCTCCTCTCAGCTATCTATTTATCTATCTATCTATCTATCTATCTATCTATCTATCTATCTATCTATTACCTATCTATCTCATCTATCTATCTTATCTATCTATCTATCTATCTATCTATCTATCTATCTATCTATCTATCCATCCATCTATCTATCATCTACTGTACTGGAGATTGAACCCAGGGTCATTCTACTTCAAAGCTATATCCCCAGCCCTCTTTTATTTTTATTTTGAAACAGGGTCTCGCTAGGTTGCTGAGAGTCTCACTACTTGCTTGAGGCTGTCCTTGAACCTGTGATCCTCCTGTCTCAGCCTCCCAAGTACTGAGATGACAGGTGTGCACCACCACGCTCAGCTCTAGTTTTTTTCTTTTTGAGTCATTTCATTTTCTAGTTTTTCTTCTTGTCACTAGGGGAGGTGGCATTACCTCAGTTTTCCTCTCTCTTAAAGGAATGGTGCAGATCCTTCCAAAATATAACTTCCGCAGAATTTAGAAGGTAATGAGCTCATATTGAAAATGTGCCTCAAAATGCCCAGGAGAAAGAGGGGTGACATAGAAATAAAGGAATTGATTTCATTGTTAATTTCTCGTGACTTTTCCCTGGTTTTGACTAATTGCCCATTCTGCAGGCTAGATTAATTTCTGAATTTAATATCATTTTATAGGGTTCAATCGGAAAGAGGGATAACCAAGGTTAAAATTGTTGTACAATTAAGTCGTAGTTTTTCTTCCTTACCTGGAATAGAGGTGTTGGGAATTCACTTCTTTAACATTAAAATTAATCCAAATGTTGATAAATCTATTAGCAGGTCACCCCCCCTTCCATACTGGGAATTGAACTCAGGGGCATTCTATATCTAAACTACACCCCCAACCCTGTTTTATTTTTTATTTTGAAATAGGGTCTCACTAAGTTGCTGAGGCTGGTTTCGAACCTGCAATCCTCCTATCTCTCAGCCTTTCAAGGACTGGGATTACAGGCATATGCCATCATGCCCAGCTTTCTCAGCAAGTATTTAAGGGAGATAATTTAGTGCATAATCCCTACTGAGTACTTAGTAAACATAAGGCTGCTTACTCTGGCGGGCAGAATTTGTATTTGAATCAGGTCCTTCGTTGGAAATACTTTGGCTTCATTCAACAAAGTTTTTTTTTTTTGTTTTATTTATTTATTTTTTTAAGGAAAAGTAAGTCAGGTGTACAGATCTTCTTTGTAGAGGGAATAATAATTTTATTCTGAGCAATAAATCGAGCAATCAAGCTCTTACACCTACGAGTCCTTAGGGGCAGGCTGGGTGCCGCTCAGGAGCTGGGGGAATCTCATGATGTCTTACTTCCTATTACAGAGCAAATCGTGGCGGTTTGAGTTTGCAACTTTGCATGAAAATTTCAGGCCAGAAAGCAATTAGGGTAAATTGAGGGCCGTCAAAAATCATACAAAAATTAAGACGCTTGGCATCGCGTGTGACTTTTAAGATATTTTACGAATTATTTTTTGCCTTCATCAGCATAAACCTTTGGACAAGCATGCAAATAACTATGAGAAAAACTGCCAGCTCATAAAATGCTTTCCTTGCCTGCCGTTCCCTCCGGTGGTAAATAAGAAAGAACCCTTCTCTTCCGGCCCCAATAGTTAATAGTTGTAGGCAAGGGGGCCGGTAGTTATTTGGGAAGCAGAGTTAAGTGTAGCCAGATGCTGTCCTAACGATAATATCTATCACTTAGAACTTTAAATCAACACATCATAGGTCCCTCCTCCCTCAATTTACAGGGCCATAAAAACGGCAATAAATACAGGTGCACCTCACCCTTGCAGAGAGTTACCGTCTTTACGATTTTGACAAGTTCACACTCCCGGTTTTACCCTCGCACTGTCCCAGGCTCAAGTATTTAATATTTAACAATCTGTATGCTATAAATAATAGATGTGCCTGTCTTCACAACTGAACATCAGCCGCAGAGTTTATTGTTGACAAGAGTGATAATGTTCTCTCACCTTCTTAACTTTTTATGTTTCTGTTAATTTCCCCTTTGTGGCTGAGAGGCCAGGGAGGGGTTTGGGTCATTCTGGAGAGAAATGAGCTGTAATAATCCAATTGGAACGGAGCACCAGGGGAAGCTTGGCTAACTCAACGACCATTTTAGCAGTTTGAGGTCACAGACTCATGCAGATGCGAGCTGGAACCGGGAGGAACTGCCCTCAGCCTTCCCACACTTGGGAGGCAGCTTAAAGTCTCTGACAAATTCTGGGTTAATGCCTACTAGGCACAAGGAAGGCATGTCGGGACTGGTGTCTGTGAAGGGAGCCGGCCAAGGTCATTCGGCTAATTCTTGGCAGAGTGAGTAAAATTCAACTCAATTCAATAAATGATTGGAAAACATTAAGAAACAGACTCCTAGCCCTCAGAAAGTTAGCCAAAAAAAATCTTACAAATGGACTTCTACACCATTTATTTTATTTGTGGTACTGGGGATGGAACCAGGCTCATCCTGCCTCTGAGTTAGATTCTCCAGCCCTTTTTCTGTTTTGTTTCGAAACAGGGTCTCACTAGGTTGCTGAAAGTCTTGCTTCGTTTCTAAGCCTGGCCTCAAACCTGTGATCCTCTGGTCTCGGCCTCTCAAATTACAGAGATTACAGGCGTGTGCCCCTGTGTCTGGCTCTGCAGCATTTATAACAAAATCCAAAGTCTTCTTCATTCAGTTCTGGCTCCTTCTTACCCATCCAGCGGTCACATCAACCTCTCAGACCAAGCATATTGCTTCCACGGGGCCATTCCTTCAGGCTGTTCCCTCCAAACATTCCCGGTGCTCTAGTCAACACAGCATCCCACCCACTGTACCACACACACCCAGCACCACTTTCCCTCTCCCCTCTCCCCATTTGCCATAGGAAACCATCCTACTTATACTTGTTTTATTCTGTCTTCTCCACAAGAATGTGAGCTCCCATAATGGTGAGACCTGTCTCTGTTCTTCACTACCATATGCCCAGAGCCAAGAACAGAGGCTGAGCATGTATAGAAACACATATATGTGGGGGTCATATATGAGTGACTGAAAAGGGAGGCCACTGTTCTGAAAGCAATTCCTGTGCTGTGGGGTGTGGGTGCCCCATGTGGCTCTACAGGCCCATCTCAGGGAAGTCTCCCTCTGCCCACGGAGGCCGTCTCCCCTTCTTTCTTTTTTCTCAGCACAGTACAAATATGCTCAGAGTGTCACCGTGTGGTTACCCTTTGTTTTCCTTCTCTGGAGGGTAGCTTGGTATTCTTTCTCTGAGCCTAATATTCAGCAAATTCTTAGAGGATACTGGGAGGTGAATAAAGGAATGAAGGTAGCTGAGTGGATGGACAGGAGCGTTTATAATTTGGAAAGCATAGCTAGGCACCGTGGCACATGTCTGTAATCCTACTATTTGAGAGGCTGAAATAGGAGGATTGCAGGCTTGAGGTCAGCCTCAATAACTTAGCATGATCCTCAGCAGCTTAGCAAGACCCTGCTGCTTTATTTCATCTTCTTTTCTTTTTTAGGACTAGGGATTGATCCAGGGGCATTCTATCTCTGAACTATACCTCCAACCCCTTTTATTTGAAATTAGGGTTTCTCCAGGTCACTGAGGGTCTTGCTATGTTGCTGAGGCTGTCCTTGAAACTGTGATCCTCCTGTCTCAGCCTCCCAAGTACTGGGGCTACAGTTGTGAATTCTCCTGTCTCAGCCTCCCAAGTACTGGGGCTACAGTTGTGAATTCTCCTGTCTCAGCCTCCCAAACACTAGGACTACAGGTGTGAGGCACCACATCCGACCCTACTCTTTTTTTTTTTTTTTGTGGTGTTGGAGATTGAAACCAGGGGCATTCTATCTCCAAGCTATAGCCCCAACTCCATTTTATTTTTTATTTAGAAACAGGGTCTTGCTAAGTTGCTGACAGCCTAAGTTTCTAAAGCTGTCTTTGAACCTGTGATCCTCCTGTCTCAGCCTCCCAAGTACTGGGATTACAGGTGTGCACCACCAGGCCTGGCTTTGGCGCTATTCCTTACTCAAAAATTACTATGTAGCTAGGTGTGGTGGTGCATGCCTATAATCCCAGGACTTGGGAGGCTGAAACAGAAGAATCACAGGTTTAAGGACAGCCTCAGCAACGCAAAGCTTTCTGCAACTGAGACCCTGTTTCAAAATAAAAAAAGGAAATAGGGCTGGGGGTGTAGGTTGGAGGTTCAGAATGCAGAAAACAGTCTAGTTCCATTTATTTAGCATAGCTGGTCAAATAGGATTTGTGAACACATATAAGAAATAACATAGAAAACCAAAGTAGTAAAAAAAATATTTTTTAAGTCTCTATGTTAAATTACCAGAGCTTGCTTTCCTAATTCCTATAACCTCAAACAAGGGCTCTGTGATATGGAATGAGAATGAATGGCCAGGCCTGGCGTGGTGGCACATGCTGGTAACCCCAGTACTTGGGAGGCTGAGATAGGAGGACCACAGGTTCAGGGTCAGCCTCAGCTACTTAGTGAGGCCCTCTGCTACTTAGTGAGACCCTGTTTCAAAATAAAGAATTAAAAATAGGGCTGGGGGTGTAGCTCAGCGGTGGAATGCCCCTGGGTTCAATCCCCAGCACCACAAAAAAAAAAAAAAAAAAAAAAAGAATGGAAGCAGAGGTCCGCCGCAGGTGCAAAGAGGTTAAAGAGGAGAGGGCAGTTGTTATATCTTCTATGTCTAGTCTATCTTGCATTTTCTCTTCTTTTTTTTCCCCAGGGAGTGGGTCCTGGGGATTGAGCCCGGGGGGATTGTACCTTTGGGCCACACCCCCATCCCTTTTTATTTTTCATTTTGAAGCAGGTTCTCCCTAAGTGGCTGAGGGTCTTGCTAAATTACTGAGGCTGGCGTTGAACCTGCAATCCTCCTTTCTCCCAAGTACTGGGATCACAGGTGTGCACCACCGTGCCTGGCTTTCTTTGCATTTTCTTTTTTCCTCTTTCTTTCTTTTCCTTTGTTGTGTTGGGGATTGAACTCAGGGGCATTCTATGTCTGAGTGCTATCCCCAGCCTGATTTTTTATTCTTTATTTTGAAATAGGGTCTCATTAACTTGTGGAGAGCCTCACTAAGTAGCTGAGGCTGGCCACAAACCTGTGATTCTCCTATCTCAGCCTCCCAAGTCCTGGGATTACAAGTGTGCACCACCACACCTGGCTATTAAGTTGCATTTTCAAAAGGACTTTTACACGTGGTCTCTGATTTTTATGACAACTCAGGGGTGCAGCAGTAGGTGTTATGTAGGTTTTATTTATTTATGGCACTGGGGATTGAATTCAGGAGCATTCTACCTCTGAGCTACCCCCCAGTCTGATTTCATTTCTTATTTGGAAACAGGGTCTCTCTAAGTTGCAGAGGGCCTCACAGAGTAGCCGAGGCTGGGATTACAAGCGCGCCACCACACCAGGCTTGTTATGTAGGTTTTTAGACAAGGAAAACAAAGCTCACAGAAGCTACACGTTTGTCCAGGGCCACCATGGAACGTTGGCCAAGGCCGAGCTAGCCTCCAAGTCTGGCTACTGACCCAGTGCCTTTTGCGGGGTGTTCACAAATTGCAAAGTCAAGCTGGAACACGCCTGGAAGGAGGCGGAGGCGTTTCTGCTGATCCCATGGTACCAACGGCCAAATAGGAGTTTGGAAACAAACTCCCTCGCCTTCCCTCTCCGGTTTCCTGTTCCCTCTTGTGCAATTTACTGCTGACTGAGCGCTGGTTTGGAGAATTAGGCTCGATAGCAGCCTCAGCCTGTTGTCATGAACATGGCACGAGGAGCCCGGATCTTGTTAAAGAACCCTCTGCAGCGTTTAATTGTGTCTTCAGGGAGGCCTGGCTGCCGGGAGGCAAAGGGCAGGATCCAGGTGCAAACCAGAAAGGGGCGCTCACTCCCCGCCTTGAGCACGCGCAAGGTGGGCACCTCCGCTGTACCCCGGGGGCCTGGCTGGCCTCTCCAAGCCCCAGCCCTGGTCTTGGGTGTCCACAGTGCCTGCTGAGTGCTGCGAGGGACGGGGCTGTAAGTTGAGGCTCTGGGAGGCCACTGGGTGGCATTACCACCATGGCCCCTAGGGGGCAGCAGTCTCTTTCCTTTTTTTTTTTGGTACTAGGGGTTGAACCCCTCAGGAGGAGCATTCTGTCTCTGAGCTGCACCCCTAGCCCTATTTTATTAATTAATTAATTTTTATCTGGAAACAGGGTCTTTCTAGATTGCTGAGAGTCTTGTTAAGTTGCTGAGGCTGGTCTCAAACCTGTGATCCTCCCAGCTCAGCCTCCCAGGGACTGGGATTACAGGCGTGTAACACCACATCCGGCTCTCTTTCTTCTTTCTGCCTCTCCCTAGTGTGTGCCAGAAACAGGCTCAGTTTATCCCTAGATGAGCGAGAACTCCAATGCCTCCCTTCCCCCTCCCAGAGTCCGTCACTTTAATTCAGAGTTGTTCTCACCGGAGAAAATGACCTCAGGAATGGTGTAAAAAAATGAAGGAATTCTCTCCCTGGCCTCGGCACGGAGGGTTTTTGCTCCCTGGGGGCAAGCAGCTCCTCTTTCCCAGCTGGGGTTTTCAGCTCTGGATGGCAGGAGACAGCCCGGTGACCTGTCTCCTTGGGCTTATAAGAAAATATGATATGCTAAGTCAGTGCTGACTCGACACTGCATTCAGAGGAAATCCTGGGCCATCGCTGCTTCCCTTCAAATTGCAGGAAAGTCTCACTGATGGGGAACCGTCACTTGGATGCACTGGCCACCAGAATGTGGGATCATACAAAGGGATCTCTCCAAGGGCAAGCATGCATTTAGTGAGCCTGGCAGCGTCTCGTGGAGCGTACAGCTGGGTGCTGGAGAGGACCCCTTTCATTGCAAACAGGAAAAAGAACAGGGTTTCCATGCGTTTGGAACAGTCAGGTAGGCTCGCTTTTCATGGTTTCCCCTCTCTCCTACTTAGAAAGACTCGTCCTCGGTACGTTAGAGGATGGCACGCCAGAGGAACAGTTGGTTTGATCTCAGTCATGCAAACACTGGGGAAGCCAGCCTCGTATTTGACTAGTGTTTAAAAAACAACAACACTTGGCATCTCTGCCGCTGTTCTTCTCTGCAGAGAAACTTCGCACGAGAGGAAGAGGGTTTCAGTATTGCCATTTAACCGCTAGATACCGCATAGGTGATGTGATTGTATTCTCCTTGCTGAAGCAGTTGAACACGTGTGTGTGTGACCCGTTGAAGGCCTGTGTGACAGCCTGGACATGAGTCCCTCCACTTATGTGTATGCACATTAAATAATAGAGCCGTGAAGCTGGGCGTGCTGGCACACGCTTGTAATCCCAGTACTTGGGAGGCTGAGCTGGGAGGATCCAGGTTCGCGGCCAGCCTCAGCTACTTAGGGAGGCCCTCCGCAACTTAGTGAGACCCTGTTTCAAAATAAAGAATAAAAAATAGCCGGGCATGGTGGCGCATACTTGTAATCCCAGTATTTGGGAGGCTGAGACCGGAGGATCTGGGTTCAAGGTCAGCCTCAGCTACCTAGTGAGGCACTCTGCAACTTAGTGAGACCCTGTTTCAAAATAAAGAATAAAAAATAGGGCTGGGGGTATAGCTCGGAGGTAGAATGCCCCTGAGTTCAATCCCTGGTACCACACAAAAAAAAAAAAAAAAAAAAAAAATAGGGCTGAGGGTATAGCTCAGAGGTAGAATGCCCCTGAGTTCAATCCCCAATACTGTTAAAAAAATAATAGAGCCGTTTATAATTTATTTTATTTTTGGTACTGGGGATCGAACCCAGGAGCATTCTACTTCTGAGCTATAACCCCCAGCCCCTTTTATTTTTTATTTTGAAACAGAGTCTCACTATGTTGCTGAGGGTCTCCAACCTGGGTTCCTCCTGTCTCAGCTTCCCAAGTACCCACTTTTCAAATTAAGAAAGCTCTGGGCAGGGTACCTAGAAGGTATCCAGTCTTCTGTGTTTACTTCTCCCACAGGCTAAAATTAGAAGGGGAAGCTGGGATAGAGGCGCTTGCCTGTAATCCCAGTATTTGGGAGGCTGAGACAGGAGGATCATGGTTCGAGGACAGCCTCAGCAATGTAGCAAGACTCTCAGTAACCTAGCGAGCGAGACCCTGTTTCAACAGCAAGAAACAAAAAAAGGGCTGGGGGTATAGCTTGGAGGTATCAATCCCGAATACTGTATACACACACACAAGATTAAAAGGGGAGCCCTGTGTGATGACACACTCTTATCTCAATACTTGGGAGGCTAAGACAGGAGGATTGTGGGTTCAAGGCTAGCCTCCACAACTTAGCGAGACCCTCAGCAACTTAGTGAGACCATTTCCAAAAAAAAAAAAAAAAAAGTGCTGGGAATGTAGCTCAGTGGTGGGACACCCGTGGGCTCAATCTCCAGTAACACACACACATTAAATGGGGAGCTGAGAATGCGAATCTGAGCAGGAGCTCAGAAGGCACATGCGCAGGCGTCACCGGGGGGCTTGGTACACAGGCTGCTGGCTGCTCTCCAGCTCTTTCCAACTCAGTGGGGCTGGAAGCAGACCCCGAATCTGCACATTGAACAAGTCCCTGGATCCTGCTGGCATGGCTGATCCAGGGACCCCACTTTGAGAACCGCTGATCTCAGAGAGCTGTGCGTCACTCTCCCACCCAGGGGCACCCCGCTCCTGACACATCTGGTTTCTCTGTGTTCCGAAGGTGTCTACAGAACTGTCCACGTTTAGCAATGTCAACCCCATTCCCCATCCTGGCCCCCCAAAATCAAACCTGTGCTCTCTCCTCCGGGCACCTGAGCCACAGTGCTCTGGGCTCTGACCAGGGATGACAGGGCTGTGTTTGGTTTGCATTTCAATTCTCTGGTAGAAGTCACTGATTACCAGGTTATTAAGTTGGCTTCTTCTTCATCCACCAATGTCAGGAGAAATGGAAAGTAGGCTTATTGTTTTATTTTATTTATTTTTTTGGTGGCACTGGGGATTGAGTCCCCAGCCCTTTTAATTTTTTACTTTGAAACGGGGTCTCACTAAGGTCCTGAAGGTCTTGCTAAGTGGCTGAGGCCGGCCTTGAACCTGTCATCCTCCTGTCTCAGTCTCCCCAGTACTGGGATTATAGGCACACCACTGGCTGAGAGGAAACTCTTGGTTGTGAGCTGGTGACACAGTAGAGAAGTCCAAGTGCACATTTCCTCCGTGTGTTGTGAAGAGTCAGCTTGCTGAGGGGAGCGCTGGCCCAGGGGCCGCCACTGCCACTCAATGGCAAACATGCTTCCCTCCTTGGAATTCTTCTTCTTCTTCTTTTTTTTTTTTTTTGCGGTGCTGGGGATTGAACTCAGGGGCATTCTACCTCCGAGCTACACCCCCAGCCCTATTTTGTATCCTTTATTTTGAAACAGGGTCTCACTAAGTTGTGGAGTGCCTTACTAGGTAGCTGAGGTTGACCTCGAACCCGGATCCTCTGGTCTCAGCCTCTCAAATGCTGGGATTACAAGCGTGCGCCACCATGCCCGGGTTGGAATCCTTCTTGATTCTTCTCCCTGTCTTGTAAATACCCTAGGTCCAGTCGGGCAGCTCTGCCTTCATGATCAGTCCCGAGTCGGATTCCTTCTCGCTGCCCTGCTGAGCCAGCCTCACCTCCCGCAGGACTGTGCAGTTGGATCATAACTGGTCTCCCTGGTCCGTCTCCACCTGAGCACCACTGTTTACTTGCCACTCTGCGCTCACAGTGAGGGTTCCAGGTCAGTTGTCAGCTCACTTTGATTCCCTCTGACGGGCCCCCATTGCTCGCAGAAAGAGAGCCAGGGTCCTTCCATGCCTGCAGTGATGCCACACCCACCCCTTCTCCTACTGAGCCCCCTCCCACCTTCTCCTTGCTCTCCCTCGGATGCACAGGGAAGTAGCGGCCTCAGGGCCTTTGAACTGGCTGTCCCCTCTGCCTGTGAAGCACACCAGGACCCACATGGCTTGCTCTCACCTGCTGTGGTCTTTGTGCAAATATCCCTGAAAGGTTGCGTTTTCTGGCCACCTTCTTTTTTTTTTTTTTTTTTTGCAGTACTGGAGATTGAACCCAGGGCCATTCTACCCCCTAGCTACACCCTCAGCCTGATTTTATATTCTTTATTTCAAAACAAGGTCTTACTGAGTTGAGGAGGGCCTCACTAAGTAGCTAGGGCTGGCCGTGAACCTGCGATCCTCCTGTCTCAACCTCCCAAGAACTGGGATCACAAGCGTGCGCCACCATGCCCAGCTCTAACCACCCTTTTTGAAATTGGAATCCCACCTTTCATTCTTGCTTCTCTATCCCCTTTGTGGGAACAAAGCAAGGTTCCCACGTAGAATTTACACTACCTACATGTACATATTTATTTATTTATTTGTGTGAGGAAATGAACCTAGGGCATGCCTCTGAGCTACACCCCAGCCCTTTTTAATTGTGTGTGTGTATGTGTGTGTGTGTGTGTGTGTGCGTGTGTGTGTATGTGTGTGTGGTGTTGTACTAGGGGTTGAACCCAGGGGCATTCTATATCTGAGTATACTCTCAGCTTGATTTTATTTTTTTATGTCGAAACACAGTGTCTTGCTAAGTTGCCGAGGCTGGTCTTGAACCTGTTATCCTCCTGTCTCAGCCTCCCAAGTACTGGGATCACAAGTGTGTGCCACCATGCCTGGCTCCTTTTAAATTTGTATTTATTTATTTATTTTTATTATTAATTTTATTGTGGTACTGGGGATTGAAGCGAGGGGCATTCTACCTCTGAGCTATACCCCTAGTCTTTTTTTTTTTGTGGTACTGGGGATTGAACTCAGAGGCATTCTACCTCCGAGCTATACCCCCAGCCCTATTTTTTATTCTTTTATTTTGAAACCGATTCTCACTAAGTTGCAGAGTGCCTCACTAGGTAGCTGAGGCTGGCCGTGAACCCGGATCCTCCGGTCTCAGCCTCCCGAATGCTGGGATTACAAGCGTGCGCCACCACACCCGGCTACCCCTAGTCTTTTTTTTATTTTGAAACAGAGTCTTGTTAAGACTCTTGTGGAGAGCCTTGCTAAATTACTGAAGCTGGCTACGAACCTGTCATCCTCCTGTCTCAGCCTCCAAAGTACTAGGATTACAAGTGTGCACCACCATGCCTGGCTTATAATGTACACATTTTTTTTTTCTTTTTTTTGCAGTACTGGCGATTGAGCTCAGGGGCATTCTACCCGCAAGCTACACCCCCAGCCCTATTTTTTATTCTTTATTTTGAAACCGAGTCTCACTAAGTTGCGGAATGCCTCACTAGGTAGCTGAGGCTGGCTGCGAACCTGGATCCTCCGGTCTTAGCCTCCAGAATGCTGGGATTACAAGTGTGCACCACCACGCCCGGCTACAATGTACACTTTTGAACTTTAGTATCTACCACTGTGAGACCATGAAAACCCACAAGGGCAGGAATTCCCACCTGCTTTTCCTCAGGAGGCCTGCCATATAGTGGAGGCCTGGCAGTTGTGACACAGCAGATTTGGTACAGAGCCGTGAAAGCTCGTTTTATTTATATATTTATATTTATGTATATTTTGCTACTGGGGGTTGAACTCAGGGGCATTCTACCCCCAGCCCCCCCCTTTTTTGCGGTACTGGGGATTGAAGCCAGCAGCATTCTACTTCCGAAATGCACCCCCAGTCCTATTTTTTATTCTTTATTTGGAAACAGGGTCTCACTAAGTTGCAGAGTGCCTCACTAAGTAGCTGAGGCTGGCCTCGAACCTGGATCCTCCTGTCTCAGCCTCCCAAGTACTGGGATTTCAAACATGCACCACCACGCCCGGCTCTACCACATTGATTTTAATCATTCTATCCTCTCACCATACACAAGTGGGTTGAAATTGTAGAGAAATAACTCTCAAAGGTTAAGGAAAGAGGGAATTTAAACTTAAAACTTTTTTTTTTTTTTTTTTTTTGGTATTGGGGTTTGAACACAGAGGCAAGTTACCTCCAAGCTAAATCCCCATCCCCTTTTATTTTACTTTGAAACAAGGTCTTACTAAGTTGCTGAGGCTGACCTGGAACCTGCCATCCTCCTGTCTCAGCTTCCCAAGTACTGGAATCATAGGTGTGTGCCACCATGCTCACAAAAGCTTTTTTTTTTTTTTTTTTTTTTTTGAACTGCGGACCAAACCTGGGACTTTGCACGTGCTAGGCAAAGGGCTCTACCACTAAGGTGCACCCCCAGCCCAGAATTTAAGCTTCTAATTTCACTATTACTCAATTACTGGTTACTCTTATTTAAAACATTTTAACCAGGTGTGACACACGCTTGTCATCCCAGTACTTGGGAGGCTGAGACCAGAGGATCGCAGGTTCTTGGCCAGCCTCAGCTACTTAGTGAGGCCTTCTGCAACTTAGTGAGACCCTGTTTCAAAATAAAGAATAAAAAACAGGGTTGGGGGTGTAGTTCGGAGGTAGAATGATGCCCCTGGGTTCCATTCCCAGTACCAAAAAAAAAAAAAAAGAAAAAGAAAAAGAAAAAAGAGAACTTCTGTTTCAGTTGCATGACATGCCAACTTTCTGGACTGTATCCTAATGCATTTCTGCTGATTTTAATATAACAATCCTAGCCCGGCGTGGTGGCACATGCTTATAATCCCAGTACTTGGGAGGCTGAGACAGGAGGATCGCGGGTTCAAGGACAGCCTCAGCAAGTAGTGAGACTCATCAACCTAGTGAGAACCTGTTTCAAAATAAAAATAAAATAGGGCTGGGGGGGGGGTAGCTTGGAGGTAAAATGCCCCTGGGCTCAATTCCCAGAACCAGGCAACAACAACAACAACAAATAATAATAATGATAATAATAATAATAATAATAATGAAACAATCCTATTCTAAAGCAGATGCTGTAGCACAGGCACCTTGTTTATTGTGAGATTGACCCCTTTGCAGATGGGTGCATCTCAGTTCAGAAAGGGGGGACATACCACCTCTCGGGGTTGTCCTTGCACTGCTGGGAGGAAGGCAGGATGGGAATGTTAGTCCCTTCTAAAGAGGAAGTGACTGGCGCTCAGAACGCCAGGTGACTAGCGTGTGGTACCAGACTGAGGATGCAGCCAGGAGGGCAGGAGCACCCTGCTCAGCCCCCAAGACTCATCACACTGCTCCACGGACGCAGATACAGACAGGCCACGACCGCAGGAAAAGGAATGAAGACAGAAACCTAGTTGTTGTTTTTTTTTCTTTTTCTTTTGGTAATAAAGATTGAAGCCAGGGGTGTTTCCCTCTCACCTACACCCTCTAGCCCTTTTTATTTTGAAATGGGGTCTCGCTAAGTTGCTGAGGACCTCAATGAGTTGCAGAGGCTGGCCTCAAACCTGCGATCCTCCTATCTCAGCCTCTCAAATAGTGAGATTACAGGCATGTGTCACCATATCTGGCTAAATCCCTGAGTCTTAAAGAAAAACCACAGCGGGGTTTATGTGGAAGGGATACTTGCATTCCATGACTCACCAGTATGGGATCAAAGACTTACTGGTATGGCACCAAATAAGTTCAATTGTGTCCCCCGGAAATTTGCGTGGTGAAACCTTAACGTCCAGTATCTCAGAACCTGCCTGTGTTTGGAAGTCAGGCTTTGAAAGAGGTGGTCACAAGGTTAATATGAGCCTGTCCAGTGGGCCCTATGCCCGTCTGCCTGGGGTGTTCCTCGGAAGAGGGAGAGACATCAGGGGTGCTCAGGCAGGGGTACAGACCATGAAGGGCGGTGACAAGGTGGCTGGCTGCTGCCGGCCACGAAGGGAGGTCTCAGGAGAAACGGAGCCAGCCCACACCTTGTGCTTGGACTTCCAGCCTTCAGGACCATGAGAAAATAAATTTCCGTTGTTTCAACCACCGTCCTCTGTGGCATCTTGTGGCAGTCAGAGCAATCCAATGCAATATCCTTCCAGGGCCACCTGGACTTCTCTAAGTGGGTTTCTTGCCTTCCACAATCTGGTTCTTTTGGACAGGGCATTCATTCATTCATTCACTCATTCATTCATTCCTATACACTGTTGTGTGCCTGTCCCATTTAGGCACAAGCTCACAACAGTGACTGACAAAGTCTCTGCTATCACGAAGCTATTGTCTAATATTCCACCTCCAAAACGACCTGTTTTCCCATGTCCTCCCTGAGTGACATGCTACAGACATTCACTAGAAACAAATGAGGGATAAACCTGGGTGTAGAGGCACACACCTGTATTCCCGGTACTTGGTAAGGTGAGGTAGGAGGATCACAGGTTCAAGACTAGCCTCAGCAATTTAGACTCTCAGCAACCTGGCAAGACTCTGTTACAAAATAAAAAATAAAAAAGACCCAGCATTCAGGAGGCTGAGACCAGAGGATCCGGGTTCGCAGCCAGCCTCAACTACCTAGTGAGGCACTCCACAACTTAGTGAGACCTGGTTTCAAAATAAAGAATAAAAAATAGGGCTGGGGGTATAGCTCGGAGGTAGAATGCCCCTGAGTTCAATCCCCAGTACCGCAAAAAAAAAAAAAAAAAAAAAAAAAAAAAAAAAAAAAAAAAAAAAAAAAAAAAAAAAAAAAAAAAAAAAAAAAAAAAAATATATATAAATAAATAAAATAAATAAAAAAAAATTAAAAAGGGCTGGGGGTGTGTAGACTGTCTCTGAGTTCAATCCCCAGTGCTGCACACACACACACACACACACACACACACACGTACACATGAAGCCAGGGGTGGTGGCATGCACCTGTAATCTCAGTCCTTGGGAGGCTGAGACAGGAGGATTATAGGTTCAAGGCCAGCCTCAGCAACTTAATGAGGCTCTGTTTCAAAATAAAAAAATAAGAAGGGCTGGGAGGTGTAGCTTGGAGGTAGAATCCTCAGTACCATAAATAAATATATAAGTGATCCAAATCAGGATTTGTAAATGGCTCCAAATGTTTTGCTTTTCAATAAGCTTCCCTTGCAGATTGCCCGCATAATTCGGGCATTGGAGACGAACGTCCCTGAGGTGGGTGATGGTCAGCTTCCCCTCATCATGAAAGTCATCATTCCAAGCGCCCTCCTGGCACAGCCAGTTTGGATGCCCACAGCTCTGACGGTGCTCAGAACTACTGATTTCCTTGCACCTATGTTTCCAGAGTCGACCCCGATTCAGAGAAGAGCTGGGATTGGTGAGACAGTCGGCCTGCAGGTGGGTGGGTGTCTCTCTCACACAGCAGCTCCCGCCCCCAGCTTTCCAGACCCTTGTCCTCCGGGGTGCCAGAAAGAGCCAGAAAAGCCCCGTGAGTGCCAGCCACGACTCCTCTGCCTCCCCGACTTGGCTCTCAGAATGTGCTCCCAGGACTCTTTCGGGAAAGCCTGAGTGGCTCATTGTAGATACCCATCATTAACGTGCCTTTCACGCTTCTTAATTCCCTGCAGAACTTTAACCATCATCGCAAACACAGAAAGGGGATTATTCCCAGAGAAAGCCATTCATCACGACCGTGCCCAGCCCTCCCTCTCCGGCGCAGGAATGACTTCAATTGCCAATGGGAAGAGGGAGCCAACAGGTATTTTTAAAGAGGCTCTAGCCACTGGAGGATCGAAAAGAAAATATCCCCTTTGAGCATTTAGTCACACACATCCAAGGAAACAACAGCTTCAATCTTCATTTGCATGGTGCAGGCATTAGACCTGGTCCAGTTACACCGAGCTCCGCTTGAAAAGGCAGAAGTGCCAGTACTTTTCAAGCCTTGACGGAGACAGAGAGAAAATGCAGCCAGGCAAATAATATATCACCCTGCCAAGGCATTTTCCATTTTTAAAAGGACAGAACAATTTCACATTATTTCTGGAGCCTCTTTGCAGCAAATATCCCTTGACATTTGTTCTAGCACCCTGGCTTTGCCCACCTGAAAGTACCAGCCGGTCCTAGCCTGCTGTTCCCGGGTGTGCACTGGGGACCACTTCTGCCTCTGGGGCTCGAACCTCCAGAAATGAGAAGGGCGAGTGGCCCTTTTTTGAGGGGGGTGGTGGAGGGCGGTGTAGACAGACTGAACTCAGCTCTGCAGAAGTGGTCAATTAAGATGCCGCCCTGGTGGAAAGAACATGGCGTTTCTGGTTGCTTGAGGACGCCCGGTGGAGGAGCAGCTTGGAGCTAGAATGTAAATGGAGGGGAAGGCTTGGGGTTTGCAGTGAAGCCCCCGGGCAGCCCAAGGGGGTTCAGAGTGTGTTCAGGCTCCACAGTGAGAACTCCCGAGAAAGAGAGAAACAGACACCACATCTGACATAAATTAGCACAAACAGCTTCTAGTTAGGGTGACAAATGAACAAGATTTTGCCGACCTGGAGGATGGAGATTGGGATATCTGGGAAAGTTCCCCGAAGTGTTTTTTTCTAAGGTGGTCTGCGTCGGATGCTCTTCTTGTGGACAAGGTCTTTTGAGAGAAGGCGGGCTGTGGATTGCATTGTTTCTAACCCTCGGCCCTGGCTGGCCTGAAAAATCTCAGGGTGCTGAATGATTAATTCCAACCTGCCCTAGAAAATGTTAGTCAGCTGGCAAAAGGAAATAGCCCAACACGGAGGCAAAAGAGCAAATTGACTTTATCTGTGAGTGATTATGTTTGACAAGATGAAAAAGAAAGAAAGCTCTTGTCACTGGAGAAAATCATGCTTTGAGAAATCTTTGCACAGGTCTTAAAGCGGTGCTGTACACAGTTTGAATTAAAATGAAAAGAATCCCAGCCCCTTGCCCCTCCCCAGATAAAGAGCAGAGAACCCAAACTTCATTTTCCTACCCTTCCTATGGCAGAGTTTACACATCAGAGCGGGAGTCCCAGGTCTACTTTGGAGCAGCACTTCCATTAACAAGGAAACTCTCTTGCAAGCAACCTATTTTTGAGTTGCTATTTACTAGTGAAATTTTACCTTCCCCTTTAGCTATTTCCACACAGGCAGTCTGACTCTCTGTGGGTGGAAAGTGAGGCAGATGGGAGTCTCTTCGAATGAGAAAAGGAGAGCCAGTTTTCACTCTGGAAGGGCGGAAAGACCAGGATGGTTAAAACGAGGCTTCTGAGTTTACATTGAACTCGCCCCCCCCCCCCAACACAGTGCACTTAGAACATGAAAGAACCTGTCGCAGGCAGGAAAACAGACTCTTTGGGCTCAACCTGTGATTCATATATATATATATATATTGCTTTCATTTTTTTTCCCTTCCCCAGTTTATTTATTTTAATGTGCTTTTATTGGTGCATTTCGACTCACATCATAATGTAAATCATGTTGACATTGACATATATGCACACAGCACTTGGTACCCTTCCCCAATTTAAAAAAATAATTAACAAGCCGGGCGTGGTGGTGCACGCTTGTAATTCCAGCATTTGGGAGGCTGAGACCGGAGGATCTGGGTTCGCGGCCAGCCTCAGCTACCTAGTGAGGCACTTCGCAACTTAGTGAGACTCGGTTTCAAAATAAAGA
>PVLC010008341.1:0-28186 GCA_004027655.1 Graphiurus murinus | reverse complement strand
TTGAAACAGGGTCTCACTAAGTTGTGGAGGGCCTCACTGAGGCTGGCTGCGAACCTGCAATCTTCCTGTCTCAGTCTCCCAAGTACTGGGATTACAAGCGTGCGTCACCACGCCCGGCTCCTCTCATATTTTAAGCAGTTGTTCAGTTGCCCATAGGACCCACTCTCTCACCTCTTTTGAGTTTTTCTTCCAATGTTAATTTTTATTTATTTATTTTTGGTAGTGGAAATGGAACCTAGAGGCATTCTATTTACAAGCTACATCCCCGACCTCTCTTTCTTTCTTTCTCTCTTTCTTTCTTTCTTTCTTTCTTTCTTTCTTTCTTTCTTTCTTTCTTTCTTTCTTTTTTGTTATGAAACAGGGTCTCACTAAGTGCTGAGGCTCTCACTAAGTTTTTGAGGCTGGCCTCAAACCTGCAATCCTCCTTTCTCTGCCTTTCAAGTACTGGGATTACAGGTATATGCCACCTTACCTGGCTTCTTTAACTGTCTTTCTATAGATGGGGTAGAAGTAGAAAATGGATAGTCATGCAGATCATTCTGGCCCAGAGATGCAACTGATTTGTGTCCTGTAGAAAAGATAACTCCAAACAGGATACTTTTTTGCCCTGTAGGTTATTAACCGATTTTGCATCTCTTAGCAAGCATTCTTGCTGGCCTATAGCTATAAATCTGTTCTCAAATTCTGCTTTGAATCGGTTTCAACATCTTACAGATTCCCTCATTAATTAAAGAGTTAACAAAAACTCTTGACATATACCTTATATTTGCATGAGAGTCACGATTTTTATCTTTTTGAACATTATGATAGAGTACAAGTGAATCCCATTCCCCCTCTTGGGAATCTGAGCTAGCCCCTTGGTATTAGTATCATCTAATGCTGATCACTTCCTAATTTGTATCTCCAGCCATAACCTCACTCTGCCTCAGATGCATATATTCGGTTGTCTTCTTGGTACCTGCATGTGGATATGCAATAAGGCATTTCAGAATTATTAGCATGTTCCAAACAGAATTACGATTTTTCACTCTCTCCTAAACCTGCTCCTCCCCCAGTCTTTAAATGCTACACCAATAACTCAGTTCCTCAGGCCAGAATCCCAAGAGTAAAACCTTGGTCCAAAGCATTTCTTCCCTCCCTCCCTCTCTCCTTTCCTTTCTCTTTTTGGTACTAGGGATTGAACCCAGGAGCATTCTACCTCTGCCCCATTTTACTTTTTACTTTGAAACAGGGTCTTGCTAAGTTGCTGAGTCTCCCTAAGTTGCAGAGGCTGGCCTTGAACCTGCAATCCTTCTGGGGCAGCCTCCCAGGTACTGGGATTATACGTATGCACCACCATGCCCAGCTAAAGCATTTCTCTTTCTATTAAAACTCACATTCAATCCTTTTAGAAAAACCTCAGCAATCACTCTTCAATATATACCTCAAGTCCATTCACCTCTTAAGGCTTCTACCTTGGTCTAATAACTGCCACCTGTGTTTGTAAATAATGCTTTATTTACAAACGTTACATACACATAACATCCATTTGTCCATTTTTTTTTTTTTTTGTGGTACTGGGAATTGAACTCAGGGGCATTCTACCTCCGAGCTACACCCCCAGCCCTGTTTTCTATTCTTTATTTTGAAACAGGGTCTCACTAAGTTGCGGAGTGCCTCACTAGGTAGCTGAGGCTGGCCGCGAACCTGGATCCTCCAGTCTCAGCCTCCCGAATGCTGGGATTACAAGCGTGCACCACCACGCCTGGCCCATTTGTCCATTTGTTTACACATCATTGAAGATTGCTTTTGTACCACAATGGCAGAGTCGAGTAGTTGTGACAGAGACCACAGTGTCTGCAAAGCTTAAAATATTTACTACTTGGTCCTTAATGGAAACATTTGCTGATCTCTGGTGTGGTAAGCTGAATAATGGTGTAAGGCAGAATAAGGTATCAAGTTCTAATCCTGCATGGAACCTGTAACGTTACCTGGATGTTATTTGGTGAGGAGTCTTGAGATGGGGAGATTGTATCGGAGGCTCTGGGTAGGTCCTAAATGCCATCACACTGTTCCTGTAGGAGGGAGGGGGGCCAAAGGGAGACCACACACACACACACACACACACACACACACACACACACACACACACACACACGCAGGAGAGAGGGGATGTGAGGATGGAACAGAGATGCCAGGATGCTGACCGTACAGACTGGAGTCGCGTGCCTCCGCATCACTATAAGCTGGAAGAAGTCCTTCCCGGAGCCTCTGAAATGAGGGTACCCTTGTACCCTTGTAAACGTCTTGGTTTTGGCCCAGGGAAAGTGATTTTGGACTTCTGGCCCCAGAACTATAATATTGTTACAGCAGCCATGGGAAATTAATACCCTTTGTCCAAGTCACAGTCAAGTCTTTTTTTTTTTTTTTCCAGTATTGGGGAATGAACCCAGGGCCTTATGAACCCAAGACAAGTGTTCTATCACTCAGTTACATCCCTAACCCCAGTATCAGGTCTGTGTGTGTGTGTGTGTGTGTGTGTGTGTGTGTGTGTGTGTATGTGTGTGTGTGTCATTGGGGATTAAACCTAGGGACTTTCTACCTCTGAGTTATATCCCTATCCCTTTTTATTTTCTGTTTGGGAACAGGTGTCACTAGGTTGTTAGCACCTTGCTATATTGCTGAGACTGTCCTCAATCCTGTGATCCTCCTATCTCAGCCTCCCATGAACTGGGATTACAGGTGTGGGCCACCACGCCTGGCTTCAAGTCTTGATGCCTGCGATAATTTCCCTAAATAGTCTCTCTGCTTTCTCTCTTGCACACATGAGGTACAATCTCCATGTTGTGGTGCAGTGATTTTTTTTTTTTTTGTACTAGGAATTGAACCCAGGGGCATTGTATCTTTGAGCTATACCCCCAGCCCTTTTTATTTTATTAACTTTGAAACAAAGTCTCACTAAATTGCTGAGGGTTTCACGAAGATGCTGAGGCTGGACTCAAACCTGTCATCCCCCTGTCTCAGCCTCCCAAGTTCTGGAATCACAGGTGTGTGCCACCATGCCCAGCACAGTAATCCTTTTGAAACACTAGTAAGATAATACTCGCAGCTCAATACCCTCTGTTGGTTTCTTACAACCATAGACTAAAGTCCCAAGATCTAACCATGGACTGCAAGGTGCTGTGCGGTCCGGCCTTTGCTTCCTCCTAGTATGCCCTTTTCTCACATGCTCTCTTTGTGGTTCCTATGATGCGGTGTGTGCATTTGCCTTGGGCTTTTAAATCTATTTCCTCTGCCTACAACGATCTTCGCCCCCACCCATGGCTACTGACTTCTGCTTTGTTCTGGATGCAAAGAGTCTTCCCTGCCCTACCTGGTCCAAAAAGCACCCCCATCACCTCCCTCTCTCCCATTATTTTTCTTCAAGCATGTATCAATACCCTTCCATCGTTACCTGCGATCATATGTTTGTGTGTTTATCATCTGTCTTCCCCACGTCCTGCCTCCATGAAGGCAGGCGTTTTTTTTTTGTCTGCTTTGTTAACTGCTGTATCCCTAGAACCTACAACCAGTATCTGGTATGTGGTAGGCTCCTAACAGATATTTGTTGAATAGAAGCACACAGTAAATAAAGTTTAACCATATCAAATAAAGAGTAATCCTTATTTTTTTCTGCCTCATTCTAGAGTAATAAATTTCTTATTTTTCTTCCAAAAACATTTTCTGTATATGCAAGGATATCTATATATGTAATAAACTTTATATTTATTTCTATACACATGTGAGAATAGCTTATGTTATGCTCGGTGCTTTATTTTTTTCAACTAAATATTTAGGTTAGAGATCTTTCCATAGCAGTGTATGCTAATTGACTTCCATTTTTTTTTCTTATCTTGAAATAGGGTTTTACTAAGTTGCTGAGAGCCTTGATAAGTTGCTGCGACTGGTCTTGAACCTGAGATCCTCCTGTCTCAGCTTCCTGAGTATTGGGAAAATAACTTCCATTTTTAAATGGTTATATAATACAATATTCCACAGCTTAACTCTTTAAAAAAAAATTTTTTTTTATTGTAGTGCTGGGAATTGAGTTCAGGGGCATTCTACCTCTGAGCCACACCCCCAGTCCTATTTTATTTTTTATTTTGAAACAGGATCTCACTAAGTTGTGGAGGGCCTCACTAAATTGCTGAGTCTGGTCGCCAATCTGTGATCCTCCTGTTTCAGCTTCCCAAGTACTGGGATTACAAGCATGCACCACCATGCCTGGCTCACAACTTAACTCTTGAATAAAAGTTTCTTGCTTTTTTGAAAATAGGGTAATGCCGATGAAGTGTCCTGACTCCTATACTCTTTTTATTTACAACCATAGAGGGTAGAGGTCTGGCGTTTCTTGGGTGTTCCTTGGTGATCTCCTAAGACCATAATGCGGGTATATCAGGGGCTTTTAGATCTGATGTTTTGATGGGTCATTTTATTTCAACAACTAAACAAAGTTTCCTTGGAAGACTGAGAATGGAAATACACTACATTTGAAAGTTTCGTGCACACCAGTAAGAAGACAGACAAAACAAGACTTCGGAGTCCTCCCAATGATTCACCAGCCATCAGCGGCAGCCAGGAGCAACTGGAGCAACCTGACAACCTCCACCGGGCTGCCTGGAGCCGCCCCAGACAAACAGAATCGTGAGCCGGGTTTGGCTGTGCAGATGCTAAAGCCTCCGGGTTCCCTCCCTCCCATCAGACCGCTGCCCCCCAGCCTTTCTTTTTCATTTTCTTTTTTTGCGTACTGGGGATTGAACCCAGGGGCATTCTACCTCTGAGCTATCCTCCCAGCCCTATTTTATTCTTTATTTTGAAACAGGGTCTCACTAAGTAGCTGAGGCTGGTGGTGAACCTGTGATTCTCCTGTCTCAGCCTCCCAAGTACTGGGATTACAAGTGTGTGCCACCACGCCTGCCCCCACCCCAGCCTTTTCTATACAGCCCTTTTGGGCTCCCCTGCCATCTTTCTGGATCTTGAATCAGAGTTGTGATCTTGGTTTCCAAAACCTGTTGACTTCGGAAAGCACTTTACATTTATGCTTCCCCCGGTCAGCAAAGCTCCACCTTTAACCTTTCTCGCTTTAGAAGTGAAGCTATATCTTTTCTTGTTTGGTACTGGGGATTGAACCCAGGGGCGTTCTACCTCCTAGTCTTTTTTTTTTTTTTTTTTATTTTGAAACACTGTTTGCTAAATTACTGAGGGTCTCACTAAGATGCTGAGGCTGTCATCCTCCGGTCTCAGCCTCCCAGGAACTGGGATTACAGGCATGTGCCACCACATCTGGCATCTGAAGCCATTTCTTTGCTCTCCAGTCCAAATAAACAATAAAAATGATCAGGCTGTAATGCCAGAAGCTTCAGGTTGGGACTAGAAAATCTCTTGTTTTGCTGGGCGTGCTGGGTCATACCTGTAGTTCCAGTGCTCAGGAGGCTGAGATAGGAGTATCACAGGTTCCAGGTCAGCCTCAGCAATTTAGGGAGACCCACTGGGCGTGGTGGTGCACGCTTGTAATCCCAGCATTCGGGAGGCTGAGACTGAGTTCACAGCCAGCCTCAGCTACCTAGTGAGGCACTCTGCAACTTAGTGAGACCTTGTTTCAAAATAAAGAATAAAAAATAGGGCTGGGGGTATAGCTCGGAGGTAGAATGCCCCTGAGTTCAATCCCCAGTAACACACACACACACACACACACACACACACACACACAAATTTAGGGAGACCTCGCTTCAAAATGAAAAAAGTAAAAAGGGGCTGGATGTGAAAGCATACACCTGTAATCCTAGTATTTGGGTGGCTGAGACAGGAGGATCGCAGGTTCATGGTCAGCTTCAGCAATATAGCGAGGCCCTCTGCAATTTAGCGAGACCCTGTTTCAAGATAAAAAAAGTAGGACTGAAGGTGTAGCTCAGAGGTAGAATGTTCCTGGGTCCAATCCTTAATACCATCAGAAGAATAAAAAATAAAATAGGGATGGGACTATAGCTCAGAGGTAGGATGCCCCTGGGGTTAATCCCCAGTACAAACAAACAAACAAACAAACAAACAAACAAACCTCTAGTTTTAAAGGGAATGTGCAGAAAAAAAACTGGACTGCTTGTTGGGAGTGGCATTTGAAGGTGAGATGCATTCCCGCAAAGGCATTTAGGTAGCGCTGCAAGGAGGCCCCTGGAGAGCAGGAGCACTCGAGGATGCTTTATGAAATGGCTGGACGATGTGGAAAAGTTTTATGATTATAGCTATTGTTTAAACAACCTCTCTTGCAAACCCAACGGCGAAGGATAATGTTCCCTGCTAAGTTTTAATTGCTCAAAGGAAAAGAAAACTGGCGGAAGTGGTGTGGCTGGTCCTTGAGCCTCCTGTCCCTGTGGACCTGGGTGCCTTTCAGTGAATAGTGAACAAATGAAACTACTGATTCATTTCAAAATTCCTATAGATTCCTGGTTCACAAATCAGACCTTTCATGTTCAGATAATATCATATATATATGATAATATATAACATAACAATTTATTATTATATCAATATATTATTATATGATATTATCATATGATATTATATAATAATCTATAATATAATAATATATATAATTTTTAATTTTGTGGTACTAGGGAATGAACCCAGGGGCATGCTACCTCCAAGCTATACCCCCAGCACTTTAAAATTTTTTTTTGGAAACAGGGTCTCACTAGGTTTGCTGAGAGTCTAACTATGTTGCTGAGGCTATCTTTGAACTTGTGATCCTCTTGTCTCAGCCTCCCAAGTACTGGGATTACAGGTATGTGCCATCTCGCCTGGCTTCAAATCATATATATATTTGCTGTACTAGGGATTGAACGTAGGGGCATTTTTACCTTGGAGGTACATCCCTCCAAGTCCTTTTTATTTTATTTTTGTTTTGACACAGGGTTTTGCTAGGTTGTTGAGAGTCTCACTACTTGCCGAGGCTGTCCTCGAACCTTCAATCCTCCTGTCTCAGCCTCCCAAGTACTAGAATTACAGACGTGTACCACTACTCCTGGCTTCAAATTATATTGCAAATGAGCTGAAACTCAGGCTTACTAAGCCCAAAGATCTCATTCTATTTGGGGCATCTGACAAGTCTCTACTCTTGTATCCTAACAGTAAACATTTGGGTCATGCTGACCTCATTGCTAACTGGTGGCAGCTGTGTGCAGAGGACAGGAAAGCGTGGACTCTCTGGTTGGGGATAGGTCGGTTCTAACCAAGTCCACAAGTTTTCATTACGTTTTATCTTGAAGGATAAAGCGGCATGGGATCTCTCTGCATGACTCTTACAACTGCACGCAAATGAAAATTTAAAAATTAACCAAAGATGAGGGAAGAGCGGAAACCTTTTGGTACTGGGGATTCAATCTAGGGGCATTCTACCTCCAACCTTCAGCCTCAGTTCTTTTTTTTTAATTTTGAAACAGGGTCTCCCTAAGTTACTGAGCCTGGCCTTGAACCTGCGATCCTCCTGTCTCAGCTTCCCAAGTACTGGGATTGCAGGTTTATGCCACAGCGCTTGACTATATCATTACTTTTAATCACACAGTCTCTAAAAAAGGCATTGTTAGAACAAATTCTTTCTTTCTTGTCCTGTACCTGGTGGAAATGGGCTTGGTATCATGCGTTTCCTTTTTAGGAGTGTTTAAGCTTCTGAAATGAGCTCAGTCCACACTTTCCTCTCCCAGTCCAGTAATATAGAAGGTTCAATAACTCCCAATTTAAGGAAGCAAATCCAAGCACACATTTCTATTATTATTGCCAGTAATAATAAAGTCACTTTATTTCTGAAAGCTGATAGGGAAAGAAGGCTCTTTGACATATATTTTTGGAGGTAAAAAAGTACCAACTTAATATTCCCATCGTTGATCTTATCGGTTCTGTTTCCGGATACTAACATGCTTTGCCTGAAGAACATTAGGGCCAGATGGGCAAAGATTCAGATGGCGTTGCTCAAGTGTATCTTCTAAGTACTCCCTTTTCTAGAGATGCCCATTTAGTGTCTCAGGTCGTTTCCTTTACTTAAAATGTTCATCTTTTAGTTACTTTCCCCAGCAAACACACCTACCAACCAGCCCCCCAAACATTTCATTCTCTAGCCCAGGGATTCTCACATTTTTTGGTTCAACATTCCTGTACACAAGCAAAAAATATTGAGGGCCCACAAAAAGCTTTTCGTTTACATGAGTTTGCTTACCTTGAGTTAGGTACTGTACTTGAAATGAAAACTGAGAAATTTATAAAACATTCTCTAGTTCATTCCAAAAGAAAATTAACCCATTACAGGTTAACCTAACTAATATTTTATTGAGAAATAATGATATTTTCCAAAACAAAATAAAATGAGCAGTAAGAGCCGCATTGTTTTTATAGTCTTGCAAATCTCTTTTGCATCTAATTTAATAGAAGATGGCTGGAAGCTGGGCCGGTGGCGCACGCTTGTCATCCCAATACTTGGGAGGCTGAGACGGGAGGATCCAGGTTCATGGCCAGCCTCAGCTACTTAGTGAGGCCTTCTGCAACTTAGTGAGACACCATTTCAAAATAAAGAATAAAAAAATAGGACTGAGCGTTTAGCTCAGAGGTAGACTGCCCCTGGGTTCAATCCTCAGTACTGCAAAAAAAAAAAAAAAAAAAAAAAAAAAAAAAAAAAAAAAAAGAAAAAGAAAAAGATGGCTGGATTCTTCTTCTTGCTTCTGCATTTTTTTTTTTTTTTTTTGGTACTAGGGATTGAACTCAGGAGCATTCTACCTCTAAACTACCTCTAAGCTATGCCTCTAGTCCTAATTTTTTTTTTTTTTAATTTTGAATTAAGGTCTCGCTAGGTTGATAAGACTCACTACTTGCTGAGGCTGTCCTCGAACCTTTGATCCTCTTAACCTCCCAAGTACTGAGATTACAAGCGTGCACCAACACCCCTGGCTTGCATTCTGTCTGTTGTGACAGCACATTTTATGTGGCATCTTCTGTGCACACGAGAGATTGATAGCATCATTATGAAAATCCTTTTTTTTTTTCAGTCCTGGGGAATACCCAGGGGCATTCTACCTCTGAGTTACACCCCTAGCCCTATTTTTTATTCTTATTTTTTGAAATAGGGTCTCAATAAGTTGCTCAGGGCTTCACTAAGTAGCTGAGGCTGGCCACAAAATTGCAATCCTCCTGTCTCAGTCTCCCAAGTACTGGGATTACAAGTGTGCGCCACCTGATACCCGGCTTACATATTTGTTTTTTTTTTTTTTTGTGGCACTAGGGATTGAACTCAGGGGCATTCTACCTTCGAGCTACACCCCCAGCCCTATTTTTTTATTCTTTATTTTGAAACCGAGTCTCACTAAGTCGCAGAGTGCCTCACTAGGTAGCTGAGGCTGGCCGCGAACCCGGATCCTCCGGTCTCAGCCTCCCGAAAGCTGGGATTACAAGCGTGTGCCACCACGCCCGGCTACATATTTGTTTTAATTATTATTATTATTAATTATTTAGTTTTTGGTACTGGAGATTGAATCCAGAGGCATTCTACCTCCGAGTTATACCTCCAGTCCTAGTTTTCATTCTTTATTTTGAAACAGGGTCTCACTAAGTTGCAGAGGGCCTCACTAAGTAGCTGAGGCTGGCCGTGAGCCTGGATCCTCCGGTCTCAGCCTCCCAAGTACTGGGATTACAAGTGTACGCCATCATGCCCAGCTTGTTTTAATTATAAAAGCAACATAACTACATTATAGAAAATAGAAACAAAAAACTCATTAATAATCCCTCAAATGTCATTTCTGGGGTGCATTTTATGTGTTTTTACAGAAATTTTTTTTATACTTATCATTACATCACATTTTATTTGCTTTTTGTGGTCCTGGGGATGGAACCTAGAGGTATTCTATCTCTGAGCTACACCCCCAACACGGTTTTATTTATTTATTTATTTTTGTGGTACTGAGAATTGAACCTAGAGGCATTCTATCTTTGAGCTATACTTCCAGTCCTATTTTATTTCTAATTTGGAAACAATGTTTCCCTAGGTTGATGAAGAGTCTCACTACTTGGTGAAGCTATCCTCAAACCTGCCATCCTCCTGTCTCAGCCTCCCAAGTACAGGGATGACAGGTGTGTGCCACCATGCCTGCTTCATTATTCTTTTATTTCGAAACAGGGTCTAAGTTGTAGAAGGCCTTATTATGTTGCTGAGACTGGCTGTGAATTTGTGATCCTCCTGTCTCAGCCTCCCAAGTAACTGGTATTACAGGCGTGCACTACCACATCCAGTTTATTACATCATGTTTTATAAATGAACACCATAATTTTGAATCCTTTCCCCATCTGTGGCAACCGGCAAGCTTTTCTTTCTGTTTCCTATGTTTGTGATTAGAATCATGTTCCATTATGTGGATATAACAGAATTTACTTTCTATATATCCACTATTAGCGTATTTGGATGCTTCCAATTTTATTTTTTTGTTGTAATACACACAGTGGTCCTGTGAAGAATACCTTAACATATCTAGCTTTTTTTTTTGGCATTTAGTGTTATTTCCTTAGAGTGGATTCCCAGAAGTAAGATTACTGGGTCAAAAGATGCAGACATTTTTATGGCTTTTAATACATACTGCAAAATTGCTTTTCAAAAGGGTTATACTAATTTACAATGCCACCAGCACTTTCAAGAATGTTTCAGCACACAAATCGTCAACATAGGTGCTATTAAGAATGCTAATCGATAAAATATTGTACCCTAGTTGTTAAAATTTTGCATTTTTTTTTTTGAGGCTCATAAACTTAAAGTTTGTTGAAGAATGAGAGTATAACACAAAACATTCTTTTGGGACATCTTTATTTCTGGAAAGCCTCAAGAAATTCTTACTGGTGAAAGCCAGAAAAAGAACACATGTTGTTAGGATTGGCACAAAATTCACTTTGACAGTCAATCTTAATGCCAAAACACTTGAACGACGACTTTTCACTGGCTCTGCTACTTGTCACTAACAGTAGAAAAGGAAAAAAAAAAAAAAAATTCTCACTGCAAAACTATACAGGATCACAAAGACCGGCTGGAGTTCTGCCTTTCATTCAACTTTTCTTTTTTTTTCACTTCGAAATTTCAGCCCTCTCTTTTGTTTCCGGTTTTACCTGCCCACGTGCAGAGTTCCAGAATTTCTCTAGAGGGGCATTTCCTTCCAGAGCGCGGTACACTCACCTCGCCTGGCTCGGGGCTTCTCCGCCCAGGCTGTGCTAGTCCACCAGGTGTGGACGGGTTTCCAGAAAAGCTGCAACTGCGTTCCCTGTTTTTAGGCTCTCCTTCCCCCACTGAAACCCGGCTCACAGAGGAGCATCCCCGTCAACGTCGCGAAAGCAGCAGGCGCCAGGACATTTATTTGGAAAAGCTACGCTCCGAAACCCAGGAAGGAGAGGAGAGGAGATGTCTCTCTCCTCGTCCTCCAGGCGGGCGCGCCGAGGTCTAACATCCCTAAGGTTCCACTCGGCGGCCTCATCCTGGGACAGGCATCTATGACTCATCGGCTCCGTCGGTCACATGGGCAACGTGACCAAAATAAAGTTTCAGTATTTTAAGCGCAAGAAAAGGGGACAGCGGAGCACACCGAGGGAGGGCGCGGAAGGCGGGCGCAGGCGGCCGCGCCCCCGGCCGTAGAGACGCGGCAGCTGGGCCGAGGGGGCGGGGCGCCGGGGAGGGCGGGGCCTGGCGGGAGGCGCGGCCCCTCCCCCGCGGCCGGCAACGACGCCGGCACTCGGGGCCGCCGGTCAGCGGAGCGCGGCGCCCCGGCGAACCTCGGCGTCGAAGCCCCCCGGGCCCGCTCCAGGCCGGCGCGGCAGGCTGCGGGATCCCGGAGATCCCGACACGTCCTCCACTGCCACCAGGACCCCACGCGCCGGCAGCGGCTTCCCCGGGAACGTCCTTCAGCCCCGGGAGCACGCGGGAAAAGCCCCAGCACGCCAATGAGCGGGCGCCTTCCTCATGACGGTCACGCTCAGAGGCGGGGCTTCCCTCCGCCGCTCCCGAGTTCCGGGAACCCCCTTTGATTGGTCTGAACGGCTTGGGAAACACTATAGTGACGCCCAATGAAAATGCCACGTCTCGGCCTCGAGGAAATATTCCGTGTCGGCCTCATCCTGATTGGGCCATTCTTTCGGACCCTGGCCACTGGGAAGCTTTGTTTAGGTCTGGAAGGCGGGCTTTCCTGGGAGTGGGTGGGGAGGGGGCGTTGGTTCTGGACCAATCCGTTCAGTCCGTGGGGTGGTGACCAGCCAATGGGCCGGATGGATAGGACGCTCCTCCCGGAGAGTAGTGAGACCCCTGGTGCGGGGCGATTGGTGGCGGGAGTAATGAGTGGCAGCCGCCCGGCCCAACGGGCGCTGTGCGTGGGCCGCGGGGCGGGGCCAGGGCGGGTGCGCGGCGGCGGCGGGGTGGCTGGGCCGGCGGCGGCGGCGGTACGAGGCGCGCGCTCGGGGTCCCGGTCGCGAGGAGGAGGAGGATGTGGCGCGCGGAGGGGAAATGGCTGCCGAAAACAAGCCGGAAGGTAAGAGCCGGAGCGCGAGGGCCCGGGGGGCGGCACGGCGGGCGGCGGGACCCGGCCCCGCCGGACATCCCGGGCATCGGCGGCGCCGGGCGGGAGCGCGGGGGCGCGGCGGGCGGGCGCCCCGGCCGGGGAGGGGGCCGGCGGGGTGGGGGGGCGGAGCGCGGCCGAGTCCTGAGGTGACTCGCGGGGCGGCGGAGCGCGGCGCCCCACACCCCACCCCCGGGGGCGGGCTGGGCTGGGGGGGCGGGGGGCGCGCGGGGCGGGGGCCGGGCCCAGCGAGGAGGAGGAGCCGCGGAGGGCCGGCGCCTCCCCCACCCGGACCGGGCATCCCCGCCGCTCCCGAGCCCGCGGCGGCCGGCACCCCCAGCGCCGGGCTCGGGGTGGGGGCCGCGGGGCGGAAAGTTTATCCGCCTCGGGCCCCGAGCCCCGGCCGGGCCGCTCGGGCCGGTCCCCGTCGGGCGGCAGCGGCGGCGCTCAGCCCTCGCGGGCCGCTCGCTCCCGGGCGGCGGGCAGGGCCGGACGTACTCCGCACAGCCCCCTCCGGCCCCGCGGCGCCTCCCAGGGCAAGCGGGGGTCCCCGCGCTGGTCCCCGCCAGGGGGACCCCCTCCTGCCGAGCGCCCCTTGGCCGCGGGCCTCGTGTGACCCCTCCCCCTTCGCCGCCCGGGGAGGGAAGGGGGCCTGCGCAGCATCCCCGCCCCTCGCCGCTGTGCTCATCCTGCTCTTGCCCTTGCACCCTCACGGCCAGGAGGGTGGGGTCTCCGTTTCGGTGGCAAGTGAGGATCTTCACACTCTCTTGCCCTTTACCTTCCGTGACCCCGATCCTCGCTTGGCACAGGGGTCCGTCTGAGCCTCTCCCCTTCCGTGGAATCTTTTGGGGCCTCTGCACTCTTGTCTAGTGACCCTTTTTGCCAGGACAAGGGGACACGGGCTACCCATGTTCTTCTTTCCTCACCCAGAGGATCGTGGGGGCCTGTGCAGCCCTGAAGTAATTTCTAAATGGGAAAGCAGACACTTCTTCCAGATTATGTACACACACTGCACACTTTCTTGGGTTAGGGTGAGCTCATTTCCTAAATACCCTTTGAGTTGCCCTCTTTTTCTTATGGAGAAAACTGGACGTTCCAGTGCTCCTTTCTCTTGTTTTCTGTCCTGACATGTTCTCTCTCCTTGGAGTTCCCTGTCCCCAACAAGATGTACGGCTGGGCTTCCATGGTGCCTAGTACTTGAGTAGAAAGGGGCCACAATAATTAGTCCCGTGTCGGATGGAAACAAAGGTATATTTTTGCTTCCATTTGACTCTTGCATCTTAGCAGGGGCAGCCTTCACCAGTTGACAGTACCCCAGTGGTGGAAAGGGTCATGTGCCTTTGGTTTTTGTTGTTCTGATTACTGCTTTCTGTGCAGTAAGAACTAGACTTTGTACGCCCTGCACTCGGGTCTTTGAACCTTCCCTGGAAATAAACTTCCCATTTCTCTTTTGAGAGAACTCATGTCCTCCTTATAGCTTCTGTTTCCCAGTCAGCCATATTTAGTGAGCCTGTTACCTTGACTTTCTCTAATTTTCTCAAATTGTATTCATGTTGGCTGGGTAAGGAGAAGCCATATGCCTTTCCATCCAGAATAGGGAGTGTAGACACCCATGTCGCCCACATGCCATTCGGGAAGAGGTAGCTTGTGTGCTCCTTGTTGTACTAGAACCTTCCTTTGGCCCTGGTGGTGTCTCTTGTGGGATCCAAACATTTCTTTGCATCTTGTACCTTTCAGGCAAAGGGGAAATTTGAATGCTTTCTATTTTTGCTCCTCTGGTTCTCTCTTGGCGAAACAGAGATCATCATATGCATTTGTTGACACATACACGCATATTAGTCTATATGCATAGATGAAATAACATCCCTTCCATATATAAAGTTGGAAGGGTTAGATGACTAGCTCTGCACTTTGGGTGTGTGTGGGGACTGTTACATGCAAAAATATATCTGTAATATATGCATTACTGTTGTTGGTAACTCTTCAGGCTTAAAAGAATCATCAGAAGCATCATTGATAAATGGCCAGTTCTCACCACTTTTATTTGTCTTTTGTACTCTACTGAATAAGCAGAATGATATACTGAATGTTCACCACGTCCCTGAATACGTAAAGTGTAGAGTGTTTGCTGATGAGCTTCCAAACTTAGGCATTCTGAATTTAGGGGCAGTATTCTTGGCTTAATTCTGCATAGGGTGAACCATTCTTCTATTGACTTCTTTACTGCCGTGTAGGGGAAAGGAGTTTCCTGTGTTCTGGACAAACGATAGGAGAGGGGTGAGAAGAATCTGTTTCTCAGACAGAGCTAGGAACACATGGCCATAAATACATCTCCACTGCTCTTTTGCCATTTAATAATGAGAGAGGTTGTGAAATTAGGAAAATACCTTTGGAAAGGTCTTGGCCACTTCCTGCAAGGGTGGGAGGATCCTTCTCAGGTCCTTTTCTCTGGGTCTTTTCCCTGCGGGTGCTGGCTCTGGTCAGGTGCTTCGCCTCCCCCGCCTCTGTCCCTCCTTCCTTCACTGCTGTCACTCAGCAGTGAAGTCTTACTTTTTGACAGGCTTAGTGTGGAGACTTGCCCTCCCCAACAGGCTCTCTTGGGCTCTGAGAATTTGGGCCTTTAAGCGCTTTTCTAGCCAGGAGGCTCTCTCCACCTTGGTTTCCTGTGGTTATCCAGAGGTTTGGTCAGCATTGGGCTTTAACTGCTGGACACTTTGCCTTTCAGTTAATATTGGACTGTCTGGTGGGCAGAATACCCATTGCCAGAAAGAGTTTTTGGCCTCATTTCCCTTTTTCTTTTTGAGTTTTAATTTTTAAGCTGTTTCAGTTTTGTCTGTTTCTGTAATCAGCTTGATGGAGTTTTGTGTTTTTAGGGGTAGTATTAGTGAACTTTGGAAAAATCAAAGGCTGAATATGTGCTATGGGTGTTGGCATTGGCCCAGGAGAGTTACCTCATTTCCGGTGGTGGCACTTCCATGTCCTTCTTTAGCCATTTTCCTGCCACTGCCTGCCTTTAGGAGTCTTCCTTGTTAAGCAGGGTGTTCTATGTTGGGGCAGTGGAAGAAAAGGTGGTGCAGGTTAGCCAGGAGGTTCCTGAGGTCACTGTCCAAAGTTGGCTCTCCTTGAGTTGTGCGTTCTGTGTCACCAGGCTCCATGGATGGCTGGAAATCAGCTTCTTCCTCCTCCTCCCCAGTGTAAGGTGCTCTCTTGCAGTTAGCCAGGCTGTGTGGTGTCTCTTAACTACTTTCTTTTTCACATCTTTCTGTTAGAGCATCACTCTTTCTCCCTTTTCATCCCTCATTCTCCAGTTTTTTGGGCAAGGTTGGGTGACCTCCTCTTCTTTGTCCTCTTGAAGACCTGACTTACCCTGCTTCTGGGAAATGTTGGGTTGCTCCATCTCATTGTTCTGTGGGGTCAGAACCTTGACATGTACACAGGAACCTCTCTCAAGGTCAGATTGGGTCAGCTTTTCCTTTTCAAAAGAGTAGCATCATCACTCTTACTTGTTCTTAGAGACATATTTATGTATCCTGCTCAACTGTGCTTTCTGTTTCTTTAGTTTTTAGACCCTGGCCATTTTGGGCTTTCCCCTTAAAATAGCGTGCTCTTTAGGGTCAGGTAGCATTGGTTTATCTCCCTGTTTATGGTAGGTGTTGTCTCTGTGTCCTGGTGGGATGTAAATTCTTTCTGACTGACTTTGAGGTAGCCCATCTTGCCACTCACTTGACATTTCCCCCCACTGTTCTCATTATTTGGGGCCAGTCTTTGTTTATTTCTTAAATTTTGGGGACTATCCCTTTGTGTGCAGTTGTACTTCTTTCTGATTTCCTTGTGGAAAAAGCAGTGGAAGGTAATTCTCATGTTCTCTTCCTTTTCTTCCATAGTTGTACCAGTTGCTTTTTTTTGTGGTACCATCAAATGTGCCCTTTTGGGGAGAAGTAATTTTTATATCCATGCTCCATTACCACAGTCATTCATTCAGGAGCCCTTTGCTGGGTGTCTATTACGTGCAGGAATCTGTGGGGGTTATGTGACTTTGCTTGAGACCATATTGGATCTCGTTAGCCTTTTAGTATGAATGACATTTCAGTGTGTCTTGTACTTGTCTTTAATAAAGTCTTGTAAAATTTTTTTGAATTTTAATTTTTAAGATTGTAATCTTACAAAAACATAATAGTGTACTATTCTGTTGAGCTTTTTAGTTCTTTCCTGCAAGAGTGGGGGTGGTGAAGAGGGTGGAGGGTGTACTGGGAGAGGCATTGAACAGCTTTCCGCCAGACTCTGTGTGTGTGTGTGTGTGTGTGTGTGTGTGTGTTTCGTGTGTGCATGTGCGCACAGAAAAAAGTAAAGTCAACTTTGCTTGTCTAGACATAACTTTTAGGTTCTTTAGATGTGTGCTTATTGGAATGCTTATTAAACATTTGAATGGGAACATTATATTAAGAATTGTATAGAACATACTGTTCAACACATTCTTTCTATAGGAAATGATAGGAAACTATTTTTCTCTTCTGATTAACTGGTGTGGTTTATCACATAGAAAGGACTATATGAGCTGCTGTTACATTTTTGCTGCCAGAAATTATTATAAATTTAATGTCTATAATCATGGTGACCATTCTTAGGCTAGTTATTTGATACAATTATCACTGTTTTTATTACTGACAATTCTTTATGCTTCTTTTTTTTGTGTGTGTGTGGTACTGGGGATTGAACTCAGGGGCATTCTACCTCCAAGCTATACCCCCAGCCCTATTTTTTATTCTTTATTTTGAAACAGGGTCTCACTAAGTTGTGGAGGGCCTCACTAGGTAGCTGAGTCTGACCTCGAACACGGATCCTCTGATCTCAGCCTCCCAAATGCTGGGATTACAAACGTGTGCCACCACACCTGGCTTCTTTATGCTTCTTAAGCATACTTTTTTTGTAAATAAATTCACATTCTTTTTGGATGCAGGTTAGGTATAAATAATACAATAAGCATAAAAATTAATCCCGAAGTGTGCTTTTTCTTTTCCTTCTCCATTAAACGAGATCACCTCCTCCACAGGTGCTTGCTAGGGTTTCAATCCTGTGAAAACTCTTGTGTGTGATTGTAGTATATGGTTGGCAGTGTCCTTTTGTCTATGAGAATGTGTGAGTGAATGTTTCTGTAGAGCCAGGGATGTGTGTTTCTTTTGTGTTTCCATTATACTGATCATTTTCTGTAGTGTTCTGTATCTTCTAGAATTTCTTACCTTGCCCTTTTTTGATGTTCTAGGATGACTTAAATCCTTTCTCCTTTTCTTTTCTTCAGCCTTGCCTTTCCCCCTTTCTCACTAAACAGGGTTCTTTACTGCTCTTGTTGCTGTTGTAAAAGAGTATTTGGGGATGTACTGTACTGTATTTGGAGACTTTCTGTCTTTCAGCAAAATGGGGCTGCCTACCACCCCCTTTGTCCAGTGGACAAGATGTTGCTCCTTCTTGTTTCTCTAAGGATAGGTAGATGGGAATAGAATTTAGGTCCCAGCAAGGGATAGTGGTATTTGTAACTAGAAATCATCTGGGTTGAAACGCTGAGTCCTTCAGGCTTCTGGGCCTCCCCATATGGGATTTTTGGAAAAAAATTTTTCTTTCCATTTAGCCAGCCTCTTTCTGTCTCTTTGGCACGGAAACAGTACATTTCTCTGGGCACAGCCAGTAAGTATAGTATGTTGTTGGAGCCTTCACTTACAAGGAAGTATGGGGTGTTCTCCTACTGTTCCTTTGCCTAGTCTAGTACTGTCTTTAGACTTTGGTGTGTTTGAAGGGAGAGCCAGAGTGTTCTTGCTCTACTTCCTTGTCCATACAACTTGAATAAAGGTTGTCTGGCCATTCACTCTGTTTTCCAGATTGTGGTACATGATCTGCTTTTTTATTTTTTATTTTTTGAATGCCTGATGAGGTTCAATCTAAAGGTTGATCAGACACTATCAGATCCTTCTATTTTGTGCCATCCATGGATGCAGTGTCTATCAGCCCTGTGATTAAGCCATGCTACTATTTTGCCATTAGAAAGTACTTGTATACATGCAGATGGTCTGCCATCCTATCATATTTGTCATGCAAGGAAAACATATTTCTGTATATATTGACAATGGACAGCAGTTCCTGATTTTTAATATGGTGGGACACAGTAAAGACTTTTTTTTTTTTCTTCCTTCTTCTGTCATCAGTATGCTGGCTATATATTCCTAAGGTTGTATTGCATGCTTTGAACGCCATTGCTTGTAGAAGGTCATGGGCCTCCTTGTGTAAAGATTGGTAATGTTTCCTGAGCATATTTTTACTTCATTACCCTGGACTTAAAGGAAATATTATGTACCCCACTGCAAAGAGAGGCCAAGTGTCAGCTAAGTGTCTCTCTTACTTCCTCATTCACTGTATTTAAAAAAAATTTTTTTAGAGGATTGTTCATTTACTTTCAGCTGATTGAAAAGCATAAGCTGGAAGGACTAGAAATTTCTATAAACTGATTCTTCCACATTAACCACAATAAGTTGCTCCGTCTTGACATAGTTGCATGTTCTCTTGTATGTGAACCCTTTGCTCATTTGGGAAATTGTAATCATCCCCCACCCCTTCTCAATTTAGGCAGGCCTTTCAAATCACAAAACAGATCCCTTCCTGAGACTGTTAGCAGAGGGTAACTTCAAGGGAGATGTGCTAGCTTGGGACTGTATCTCTCACTCTGCTGTCTGTAGTATGGTTTTCTGTGTAAAGTATCATGCCTTGAAAAATGTTTGGGATTGAGCTCTTCACAGGTTTAAACGTGGTAATGCCTGGAGACTGTGGGAGTGGCGTTACTCTCACCTCTTGCCTTACTTCCTCATGCCCTGTAAAATCCCTCCACATTCTCTCCAAACAAACCCCCGAACAACCCCCATACCAAAATCGCAAACATAGCAAAACATCCTGAAGGCTGGCTCTGATTGCCCCTCTCTACACTTCAGTCACTAGCTTGGGACAGGTGCGTAACTGGTACCTTTTGGATGTGTAGTCTTAATGGGGTTGACATGTGAAAGCCTTTTCGACACTCAGCAGCCATTCACTCAGTAGACCATGCAGTATCTCTCCCACTTTTCCTTATCATTTGCCATCAGGTAACATCGGCAAGGTGAGTTATTTTCCTCCTTTTTCCCACTTAGCCATTGGAATGAATACTGGCAGCAGTGTACCACTGTATCCCACTTTCTGTTCAAAGGCTCTGAGAGAAAGGGGCCCTCACTTCCAGTGATGACAGTGCAGCTAGGCATGACTGACTTTCTCCAGGTAGCCCACCCATTATTGGAGTGGTCATTCACACTTTCAGCTAAATCTAGGGTCTGTGACGTATAATCCTGTTAAATCTTTTACATTCAGCAAAATGTATCTGTTATGTTAGAATGATATGCAGATATATCCAAAAGTACTCCTTTTAACTTAAAAAAAGGTAAAAAGGAAGCCTTCGCTTTGATTTTTGATAAACGGGTGTTATCTTTTTTTCTTTGTCATCAGGATTGATTTAGATTGAGAGTTGTCATTTCCAAATGTTTATTAATACAATGAGCAGTTTATTTCTTTAAAACTTAGACTTGGTTTTTAATCCTTTTCTGAGTAGTCATTTCTGAGTATGTATGTGCCCCAGCGGTTTTCTAGGCACTTGGATACCAGACTGCTTGGGGCTAATGAGAAATTGGTACAAAGTATGAAATTATCAAACAGGAAGCAAAAAGATGCTGTGACAAAACAATTATCCATTTATGATTAAAAATAATTTCAAAGTGAAGTTGGGATGTGTGCATTCAGATACTCTAAGAAAAAGTAGAATGTTGATATGGCTCCTATTTTGAAACTGACATATATACACATGCCTGAAGAATTCTTGTTTGAAGAACGCTTCCCCAGATGGGGCACTTAGGTGACAAATACGTTGATAGGATTGGTTATTTTAAAGTGCTAAGTGATTTTTCTCTTTTAATAAAGTAGTTGAAATATAAAATAGCTCTTTTTAATGAAAAAATGTAAACTTGGATGGAAGTTCAACAGAATAGAGCATTCGAAAAGTAAAGATTCAAGATAAGGATTTTTTATTGCAAATCCACAAGGGGGTAGTGATGTTCTATCAAAGATATTTGTGGTGAAAATGTGAGATGATCTCTTTTAACATTTTAGATTCACAGATAGAGCTGGCATATTTGCATTTTAACTTAATAAGATCTTTTTAAAATGTTTATTGGCAAAATTGTTTATTGCTTAAATTAAAAAAAAAATCCATTTTGGGCAAATGGCTATTTTAAGCTGGACCAGGGGTGAGAAGAGAGAATGTCCTTGTAGTTTGTGCTTTGGAGAGGTTACGAGGGATCTGAGGGTCACTGTTATTTTCTAAGAATGCAATAATCTTAAATTTCCTGGGAAACATTAGAAATCTAGGAATCAGTGCCTTAAATGCCCTGAATAAGAGGATTTTAGTAAGTTGTGTCTAAACTTTACGAAAGTTTGTATTGCTAGTTGTATTTTCAGTTCTGCCAAGAGATGAAAAATGAGAATAATCCCACCACTAGCTGCTTTTAATAGTTATAAATAAATAAAAAATTTGTAATCTCTTATTGTTAGTTTTATTACATCATGAGATAAAAGCCTTTTTTCCTCCCTCATGGAAGAATCCCAGCAGCGTACCCCCTGTTCATTGAGTTCCATTCTTATATTCAGAATTGTTTAAAGTTAGGTAGCCATCCAGGCCATCTGGTCCTCTAGCTATGTCATGTGCTCTTTTTTTTGTTTTTTTGGTGGTACTGGGGTTTGAACCCAGGGGCATTCTACCTTGGAACTACACCCCCAGAACTATTTTATTATCTTTACTTTGAAACTGTGTCTCCCTAGGTTGATGAGAGTCTCACTACTTGCTGAGGCTAACCTCGAACCTGTGATCCTTCTGTCTCAGCCTCCCAAGTACTGGAATTATAAGCGTGCGCCACCACGCCTGGCCATATGTTCTTTTTTGAATGATATTTCGTGGTGGGAGAATGATTTAAGATTGAGATGGGGATTATGTCCTACTTGTTTAGAGAGACAACTGACCCTGTCTTTAAATATATTACTTCTGACATTAATGTGAAACAGTTCTGTGTGTTAGAAGTTATCCTTGTTTGTGCCTTGTATATTGTGTTTTTTTTTTTTTTTCATTTTTGGTTGAGGGAAAAGATTTTTAATAGTATTTCTGTCCTTCTCCCTCTTCCCTCATTCTGAGGAAGGAAGGGCTAGTTCTCTCATCTCCTTTATTAAATGACTTGGTGATTTAACATTCCCAAAGATCCACATACTACTCTAAGCTCTACTGGGAGCTGAACTATGACGTCAGCATTTTCATTCATGAATTTGATGCTTCTGAATCTCTTGTTTTGTATTCCTGAGCTGACTTCTGGCACATGCACAAATCAGTTTACCATCAGTCAGCCCATAAATCAACGATAAAAGGTGAAACAAAAGATAAGGCACTGGAGGTATTTTGATAGTGCCGTAGTTGCTCATGCTGATCTGCATCAGCGCAGTTTGGATAAGGCTCCTGACCAAACAGATTGAAATCTAAAAGCAGTTTAATTATCTTACGATTTTGGGGACTGAACTGTATTGTGAACATATTGACACAAAATTTTTGTTTTCCATGGAAGTTCACAGTGCTATGCTGTAGCTCCTTTGTTTTAAAGTAGCATATCTTTTATGGTTTGGCTGCATTGGTTCTACTTTATTTCAGAGGTTAGGCCTGGAGATTAAATTATACAGATTACTTTTGAAATGAATTTGGAATTTTTGGGGGAGCATTCTGTTACTCTTGAAATACTTTAATTAACTATTATTTGACACTTATGCTCGTTCCATAATAGTATCCCGTGTTGGAGTCAGATGTCATGCCCCCTAGATGGTATACTTGTGTGGCTGTGGACTCCAGCTTCTTCTCCAGGAAGGTTGCTGCTTGTAATTTAGTGCTGCCTGAAGAAATCTTATTTGGAGTTTTCCTCTGCAGGGCCAAGTTGGAGGCTGGGCCTCAGGCCTCTGGGCATCTCTCAAGCCTCCTGTGGTTGATGGGTGGTGAGCTGTAAGAAAAGTTCATTTTCTCTGCTTTCTTGAGGGTTTGCTGACTTTCTGGATATTTAATTGCCAAGAACATTTAGAAATAAAATGTGTTGCATTTAGGAAGTACCATTTTTAGCTCAGTTATAATTCATGGTTAGAGTAGATGATTACAAGTAAGTTTGGATTGATACCCATCCTACTCTAACCCCTCTTGGGTGCTGGGCATCTAACCCAGAGCCTTGTGAATATTTGTTACTGTTGAGGTGACTCTGTGTCTGTCTCTCTCTCTCTCTCTCACACACACACACACCCACACCCACCCACCCACCCATACACGCACACACCGGTGATTGAACCCAGGGGCATTCTACCTCCAAGCTGCACCGGGGGCTTACTAGGTTGCTGAAAGTCTTACTAACTTGCTGAGGCTGTCCTTGAACCTGTGATCCTCCTGTCTCAGCCTCTCAAGTACTGGGATTATAGGTACACAACACCATGCCTGGCTTGAGGTGACTTTTTCAGCCTTGTGACAATTCATAGATACAATCTTCTCCCATCTGTGAATGGAACTAGAGCTTTGTGTTCCTTTAGCTTGAACTGAGTTGTCCGAGATGGAGTGGTCTGTGTGCTCGTTTTCTCCTTTAAGTAGATGTACTAAGAAAAAGAAAATGAAAGCAGTTTAGCCTGGAGATATATGCATTTGAAGACTTGAATGACATTTGTTATTTTCCCTAAGAATGAGATACTTTGATATTATTTAAATATAGTCTGTAGGAAGGAATCTACTTGTAAGTAATATTGAAGAAAGAATATTTAATGGTAGAGGGTCTCTAAAACCTTTCTAATGTTCAAAACTGTACCTCTGTAGGATATCTGAAGAGCTGTGGGCTGTGATTAGATTATCCAGTGTTTGGAAGGCTGCTGTAGCATCAACATTGTTATATTTGTCCTACTCTGGACCAGACAGTGATAGGTTTGGCCATGAAGGCTTCCCAGAGCTTTTTGAGGGAGTCCAGTTTGGTTCCTGGCTAGTGCTCTTTTCTTTCTGTAGCTGGGAACATGGGCCAGCAGAGCAAGATCCTCAGAGAGCAGTGTGTTTCCCACTGTCCTTGTTGCCTCTTGTGTGGGTCAGGAGGTAGAAACCTTCCTCTCCTTGGCCTCCACATGTGCTCGTCCTTACCAGACTGGTCTTTACCATTCATCCCAACAATCTCTTGAGCTTGCCTTTCCTGGACCTCAGCTCTCATGGAATGAGTTAGTTGGTACTGCTTTTGAGGGGATTCATGTGTTGGGTAAAGGGTTGTCCTAGAAATGACCTCTGAAGTTCTTCTCGTTTTGTCTTACACTAAGAAAGTGAAGTTGGATGTATGGAACTTCCTGTACTTTGCTGAAATTCAGCTGTTCTGTGTGATATCCAGCTATTCTGTGTAATTTTTTTTTCCCTTTTGAAGTACTTGCTTCAGTTCAAGAATAAATATGTAGTTTCCAGCCATGTAGGAGGAACTTGAGCTATAGCCAATGAGGTATCTTCTTTCTAGTGTACATAGAGGACTAATTTTTTTTTAATGACTTTTTACCACATTATGGTTTTACTTAAAAAAATACAAATTTTTTTTTTTTTTTTTTTTTTGCAGTACTGGGGATTGAACCCAGGGGCATTCTACCTCCAAGCTATGCTTCCAGTCCTATTTTTTATTCTTTATTCTGAAACAGGGTCTCACTAAGTTGTGGAGGGCCTCACTAAATAGCTGAGGCTGGCTGTGAACCCAGATCCTCCGGTCTCAGCCTCCCAAATGCTGGGATTACAAGCGTGTGCCACCATGCCTGGCTGTGAAGGGTTTTGAAGAAGATGCACAACACAATAACATTTAGTCTTCCTGGTTATTCCCTATGATAGATTTAAGGCTATTCAGATATGGATGAGCATTCATAGTTTTGGAAAATAGACTTAAATAATATATGATTAGAGATGAAAGAGTATCTGCTAACGTATGTTTTATGTTCAAGGTAATATTTATATTCATTTTGTTGTACTTTTTGGAGTTGATTAATATAACTGTTATTAAAATGTATTGATTGCCAGTAATTCAGTACCTAAAGACTCCTCTTTCTATAAGAAACTGGTGTGGATCGGGGAATTGCTGTGGGTCCACTGTAATTGATCATACAGGATCTTCACTTGGACATCCTCCTTGGGCTACTATAGGCCTGGTGTTTGGGGAGGCTTTGAACATAATTCATTTTCGAAAGTTTCTTTCAATATTTAAAGCTACTGAGGGGCAAGTTAAAGTTCCTAGTGTTCTTGTAACCACTCCCTGTCTTGTCCTTTGCATCTCTGCCGTTAGGAAATGTGCTGGCTGAATCATTTGCTTTGACAAAGATTCGATGGAGGTTTCTTCCTCATTTAGTTTTATTGATGGAGGCTGTTGTGCTAAAAAGAAAGCTGTAACAAGTAGAAAGGTGGTGAGTGGGTACTCAGAGGTTTTGAAGTACTTGTCTTTCTTCCTAGGGGTCCTCTAGAAATTGATCATAGATTACCTGACCGAATTTGAAGCCCAGAAATTTATTGCTGGTATTCTGGGAGGGAAGGAACATCAGTCTTTCTGTGCTGAATCTGATTATTCTAAATATGACCCATTGCCGCTTGTATGAGTGCTTTCTGATGCAAATGTGGTGATAGTGGCGACCTCTCTAACTGGGCTGAATATCCTTGACAGCTTTTATCTGTCCTCTCCAAGTATTTTTAGTCTCTCTTGCCTCTGTGGCTGTGTCTGGAGGAACTGAGGATGGATTTAGCTGCTCTGGTGCTGCTCCAAGTTGTGGCGTACGCTCTCTGCTTCCTTCTTTGCTGTCCTGCCACAGCACCGCCCTGATGAGGTTCCTTGCCCTTGGCATCTGATGAAGGAGCACAGGACTGTTTGTTCAATAAAAATAAAGACATGATTTTCAGAATGCTTTTAAAAATAAACGGTGGTTAGTGGTGATGTTGTACAACTGTGTGAAAGTACTTACTGCCACTAAATTGTATGCTCAAAAGTGGCTAAAATGGTAAATTTTATGTTGGGTATATTTTACCACCGTTAAAAAAAATAAAAACTTCAAAGGGATTTGAAGCCTAATGAGAAAAGTAGTTAAAAAGTTATGAGAATGAGTATATAGCAGTATTTTCATTATCTGAGAGCTGAAGAGTGTGCCTTAAATTATCAAAAATCACACACACAGAGAAGATAAATAAATGATGGCAATCAGAATTTGAGGTTTACATATACAGAGATTTTTAGATGAGATTTTAATATTTACAGTATTTATATTTGTAAAGAGGATTGGCTGGCTCATTCAGAAAAATGAGGTTTATAGTGGACACTTGGGAAGATAGGTTGTTTGGTATTGATGCCAGAGAAGATAAGCCAGTTCTCCTTTAACTTAGAGCAGCTTGGACTGGCAGGATCACAGCCACTCAGGTTAGGCCAAGGAAGGGGGGGTTCTAGACCAAGAAGAGCAGAAGCAGTCTCAGCCTCTAGGATAGATGCCGAAGTGCAGCGTGACAGCTTGGAACTGGCCCTGGAGCGTCTGACCTGGATGTTCCCTCTGGGGACACCTTGGGCTGAGTTGGGATGTCCTCTGGGACCCCAAGGTCCTGTCTGCTGTACCCTCGGTCTGCTGCTTTCTACTTCTCCTTGAGATGAGCGTTCTCTGCTGGCTTCCTTGCTTCAGGTGCATGCAGGGGTGGTCTGCCATGGCTCAGTCATGGCTCCTGCATGTCCCGACTTTAGTACCAGTGCTCACCACTGTCCAACTCCACTTCCTGTGGCTCAGTATGAAAGCATTCAAGACAGGATTGGACCGACTCCTCTCAGCCCTTGCTTTGTTTCCAGCTCACTCACCGGAACCTTGGTTTGGATCAGTGGCCTGCTGATTGGATTTTTTTTTGGGTGGTACTGGGGATTGAACCAGGGGGGGTTCTACCACTGAGCTATACCCCCAGCCTTATTTAACTTTTTATTTTGAAGCAGGGTCTCGCTAAGTTACTGCGTGCTGGCCTCAAACCTATGATCCTCCCTCCTGTCCCAGCCTCCCCAGGGGCTGGGATGACAGGTGTATTCCACCATAAGCTTCTCTGCTGATCATTTAGAGAAGTTAGGCTGAGGAGGGCACTGTAGCAGGGAGTCCTGGAACCCCAACTCTGTCACCATCAAAAGGTGGTGTAAAAGAAAGGATATTGCACCAGGCATGGTGGTGCACACTTGTAATCCCAGCATTCAGGAGGCTGAGACTGGAGGATCCGGGTTCGCGGCCAGCCTCAGCTACCTAGGGAGGCACTCCGCAACTTAGTGAGACTCAGTTTCAAAATAAAGAATAAAAAATAGGGCTGGGGGTATAGCTCGGAGGTAGAATGCCTCTGAGTTCAATCCCCAGTACCGCAAAAAAAAAAAAAAAAAAAAAAAAAAAAAAAAAAGGATATTGCCTCTTAAAAGGGGTTCTTAATGTTCAGTTGCTATAGTGATTGAACTTTTTGCAGAAAATGTCCACTGTAGCTACAGATAGCAGGCCAAGAGTCCTGACTCAGTCAGGTTGCATTTGTGTAGAATGAATCAGCAGTGGGTCTTATAACTGTCCCACAGTTTATGCTTTGAATGGTGGCAAAGCAGGGATGTCACTGTGGTGTGTGTAGGCTTTGCCCTGTGGGGGTTCTCAGGATTAGGCAGTTTAGGGGAATGTCAGCATCATCTGAGGTCTCACATTTCAGACATTTGGGTGGGCCTCTTCCCCTTTGCCTGGTTATGGACCAGTGAACTTAAAAGGTAGTAAGAAAGGGAGACCTTTCCTTCAGCGTAGGCATGGGGGAAAGAACATAGAATGCAGCCTTCAAGCACCTGTGGCCCTCCGTTTGCAGCCTCGTGTATCCTCCCTGCCTCTGATCCCTAGTTTTTCATGCTGTCTCTTGGTAGAAGGAGGAAGCAGACTTCTATAGGACAGGGGGAATACTGAAAGAACAGTAGTTTGGAGGTACCATATAAAGGGCTGAGGGCCTGCACAGCATTGAACTGCCTGACTTTAGAGCGGCTTGGTAATTGATGTTTCATAGTGATGACCTTTGAGTATACAGTATTCAGAAAAGCAGTGCTTAGTGTTATCTTCTGCTTAACAAAAAAGGAAAGTATATAATGCTTTAAAGAAACATAACCATCTAAGTAGTTTTAGTAGTTAAAGGGATTTGATTCCTTTTTAATAACAGCTTTATTAAGATATAATTCATACACCATAATTATGTACCCTTTAAAAATTTAGTGGTTTTTAGAATATTTACACGGTTATGCAACTATCACCACTATCTAATTTCACGACATTTTCATCACTCCAAAAAGAAAATCTGTACCCGTTAGCAGCTACTCTCCATTCTCCCCATCCCCTAGACAGTCACTAATCCTCTGCTTTTATGGGTTTGCCTATTCTGGACATTTCATATAAATGGCATCATATGGGTATTTCTTTTTTTTTTTTTCAGGGCCTAGTACATGCTAGCACTGAGGCCCCCC